>JARHVA010006922.1:0-290000 GCA_037957365.1 Torreya grandis | reverse complement strand
TTAATAGATCCTGTATCTATATCTATAGATGTAATAGAAAAGTCCTCTCATATTATGTCTAAGGATACTAAGATGGTACAACACCATCCCCACCACTATTACCCCTACCCTATGTATCAAATTGTACCTATGATTGAGTTTAAGCCCCACTCCCTTCAGCCTACCCTATAGCTACTACTTGATCTCCATCCCTTCTATCCACATCCATGGCATCACCATCCTACCCATTATGGACTTCCTATGTTGGTACTTACATCCTCCTCCTATGAAACCTCACCCATGCCTATATCACTCTCCTCACCACCCCTATCTAAACCACAACCTTAGGTTAGAGTAACCTCATTAGAACTCATTGCACCCACCAAGCTATATAAACTATTTTAACTCCTAGATCAAGAATCAGAGTCTAAAAATCCCATGGAAATAAGGTAATGTTATCATAATAGGCTCAAGTTAAGTATCTATCTATTGACCTCCCCCATTGTGCCCTCTCCTTGTCACTCTTATCAAATAGGTGCTCCTTTCCTAGTATGTCATGAGTAAATCCAAAATACCTCTATACATATTTAGACCTATATTACTTTATGATAAAATATTTGTGGCCTATCAAGTAACACTTAATAAACATGTACTAAGTCACCACAACCTCATCATCCTATCTAAACTGTAACCCCCTATAGGGCATCCATGTGATGTGTTCTAGATGTAAGTTATCAAATGCCTGATGATAGAATCTCATCTCACCAACATGACCTCACTTCACACCTATTAAAATGTACCACCCAAACACCATGGGATGATATGGCTCCCTCACTTTTAGAGTCATAAATGACTGTTGGATTACAATATGCTCCCAACTCTAGATCTACAATAATAACAATGGCCCTAGGCTTACTGCTCCCCTATATGTTCCAAAGTGTAGCTCTCAGTATAGATGGGATAATACCACTAGATCTTATGCAAACACTCTAAAATATTGAACCATATCTACTACTATATCCCCTAAGCCCAAGTGAAACCATTGGCCACTCTTATCTGATAGGAGTATGTCAGTAACAAGAGACATAACTACAAGGGTCAGACAATCAATAGTCCCTTCTTAGAGGCATCTTTCAATGTCTAATCCAAGCATGCTTCTTGCCATTTTATGTAAGGTAACACTCAAAGTGTGGGATATCTAATAAATATTATCTCCTAGCATTGACAGATGAAGAATCCAATAAACATCATCAAGAGTCACTTGCATCTCTCCTATGACAAAGTGAAACATGCTAGTATCTAAATGCCATCATTCCACCAACACTATGATCAAGGCCTGATCAATATTCACCACCAACATCATCATGATGTAGTGTAGTCCTATCATCTCTAGTACTCCATAATCTACATCTATCAATAGGTGCATATCATATAACACGTTAGGTTACCCTAGCTGTGAAACCATCACCCCTAAGTCCTCTTGCACCAATCACCATAGATATTATCACTACCTCAAATTTATCATCACTTATCCTAAATCAAACACCCCCAAACCCTAAAATCCACAATCATCACCCTTGCTTGCTCTTCTTCTACCCTAGGATTTCACCTAATATACCCTTATCCCTCTTAATCCAAATATCACTACCCTCCCCCCTCCCCCATCTTAATCTTAGTCTACCCTCACCTAACTCACATAAACTAATTCCACTTCTTAGACCATTATGTCTAACATCAATCCCTGTATCTACATACCCATATTGTTATACAACCTAACTCATATTAATTTTATAAACTTCTAATCTCTCCTCTCATCTAATTAACCCTACCACATCCCTAATCCTAATTA
This sequence comes from Torreya grandis, assembly GCA_037957365.1. Classification (NCBI taxonomy): domain Eukaryota; kingdom Viridiplantae; phylum Streptophyta; class Pinopsida; order Cupressales; family Taxaceae; genus Torreya; species Torreya grandis. The sequence continues at coordinate 288,172 of JARHVA010006922.1, read as the reverse complement.
ACTAACATCATATCTAACATCCCTAATTCTATATCCTAATTAAATAATTCCTAAATAACTACATCACCCTAATCATCTCTCACACCTCGTAACCTATGTAACTCTAATTATTCCTAACCCCTTAACTTATTCCCCATCCCACCTTACCTAACTAATTAGCCTTCACACATTCTCACATCATCTAACTAACCTCACCCCTTAACCTCCTCCCCATCCCGAATATTTTTTTCTAACTTTGGCACAATCAAAACTTGTAGATATGCCCTAACTAGTGATGTTGACAAAACCATTACTTGCATCCTATGATTTTGTATAACCTCATGGTTATGAAAAAACATGATTTACTAACTCATTGTCTTGTAAAATCACAAGTCTCCACTTATGGTATTGTAATATCGTATATCCTAATTTGTGGTATTACAATACCACATCTCTAACCTTGTGATATTACAATACCACCTTTTCCTACATAAAACCATAGGTCATGACTATAATATTGTTATTGAGGGCACTTCCCTCAGTCATGGTATTTCACCCATAGCACTAACAACCTACCTTCACACAAAAAATCAAGGAAAAATTCACAAAACACAAATATTATGGGTTCCTACTCATTGATGGTCCAACCTCAGCAGGTCTTTGGAATTCCCAGACTCATTTACCATAATGGGAAGCTCAAAGAAGTTGATCCATTATTTTAGCTTAGAGTCACTTTTTCACTAAGGACAAAAGTTTAAATGAATTTATTTTTAACATTTTATCCTATTTGACTCCCCTCTGTTACCCCCCTTAACCCCTAGAATCCCTTTTATAACAATACTACCATATTCAAATCTAGTTACATCCCTTAAATGCCCCAATCAGTTATTCATTCTCATCCCCCAAATCATCTAGGGCATGAATTTTTTATTTCCCTACTATCTAACCTAATCCCACATTAGAACTACATCAGCCTGAGGTCTCCTAATACTATGTAGGTAGCTCTTGGCCATGATTTTGAGCCCAACTATAGCTCGACCATCGTTAACCCCTCATCCCCATCCTATCACCAAACTAGTTACTCGATAATCACACATCATTTTAAGCTACATATCTTACATAAAGTGGCTCCTTATCATCCATTAACAACTTTTATCTCCTTTATCAATTTCCAATCTATCCCTAGTATGTGTCTTTCCTACAGGACTCATCACATGCTTGTATCTATCTCATCTCTTTTATTTCCCAAATAATGTCTCTATCTCAGAATATCATCTTATTAATCAAATGCCTTTCTAGACATTGGTCGTTTGTCTAGAACCATCACAACTGAGTCACTCATCACCTTGTCCTTCCCCTTGGTGCATCTCAACCATATATAACTCATTACTTGGGGCATACCAACCCCATTTTCTTGTCTGAGTCTCATCCCACCCTTGGGACTTCTATTCGAGTGACCATCTAAGTTGGTTCTCCCTACATCTCACTCGAGGCGACATCATAAATACTAACACCATATACAATTTCTTGCATACATTTATGGTTCTTATTTGAAAAATCATTAATCCTTCCATCTTATCCACTCATAATGACCTTTCCAAGAGGGACAAAATGTATGCACCTAAATCCACTCACCTTGCTGATTACACTAATTTAATTTATAACTGCACTTCCTAGCTAATTAACCATTGTTCCATTTCCTATTCCTACATCCTAAAAACCTTATTCCATCCCATAACCAATAAATTCCGTTAATTAATCTACTAACAAAACCCATTTAATTACTAACCTAACGCCTAAGCCACTTCCCTATTTAAAAATATAATATCTACCACCCTATTCCTAGCTATTCCTAAACCCATAAATCCTAATAGAGATTTATATAATTATAGAATTATAGAAATATTATTTATTTTAGCTTGTTTTCCTCTAGAATTATCCATTCTAGATATTTCCAAGGAATTTTAAAATTCCTTGGAAATACCATAGCCATTGATCTTAATGTCTCAAAATTAAATTTGAGCCATTGATTCTTCCCTCCACTTACTAAATAACTGAGCCACCTTACTCCATGGAAAATAACTTAGAAATTTAAATCTTGAAGCCTTCTTGATATCTTATGTCCATAACCATCCTTCTTTCATCCATCAAGAGCCATTACTAAGTTTAAAAATCTATTGGAGGCCATTATCAAATAAACACAAGCAATCCAGCATCCATCAAATTGGCATCAAACATCTATTTGGAAATATTGGAGAGGAACTATAAAGAGGTAAAATTATGGTGAGAATTTTTCTTAGCAATATGATTATCTCTTTTATCCCCTCTTTTTGATGTGTTTAGATTTTAGGTTTTTATTTTTAAAAAATAGTAATAAGAGGTGAATCTAAAATTTAGGCTACATTACTAATTATAAAAACTATTACAATATTAATAAGATAATTATTCTAATACCCTCCCTTAATGACTAAATAACATGTTTTAGTTATTCTTATATTAAAATAATTAAGCCCATACATGAACTTAACCAAAGTGTAGTTCTAATAACACTACAAAAAAGTATCCAAATGTCCCTTTTATTACCAATCCATCTTATCAGATTACATGGGTAAAGAGTCACTTAAACTGCCAAGTAGAGTAGGAAATGATGTTGAATACTAGGTTCACTATATTTTATTGTTACTTCAAATATTTTCATGTTTTGAATGTGACATGATGTACCTATTTTTTAGTGTTTAGTTCCAAAAAAGTTTAGTATATACATTAAGACTAAACAACATAGCATATCCCCTAAGGGATATTTCTACATCAAGTTTTTGAAAACCCAAACTTAATAATTTCCATTATTGAATAATTTTAGGATTTTTACTATTCACAACACTCTTGTGATTTTTCTATATGCTTGTTTGATGCAGGAGCATCCTTCTAAGGATGACATGTTTTGTGTTTGTTAAAATAAATTTTGATTTAATAAGATGTTTTATGGTTATATAACACACTTAGGGTATTTGAAGGGGTGTTAAGAGTCTTAGTGTACACTTTGGAATCTTTTCAAAGTGTCTAGGGGAGTTTAGAGTGGCTAGAATTCAAAATTGGCATTTTCCTACCAATTTTCATAATTTGAATTTTTGAATAATTTTGTCTAGTTTAGGTGTTGTAGGAGTGATTTAAAGGAGTATTCAAAGGTTGAAATGGTTTATATGACTTATTTAAGACACCATGTGCCTATACATGGGTCTTAATGCACACATGTATGGAGAATCAACTTTGGTACATGTTTCAATGTGTAAAATTATTTGTTAGTGACCATTGGAAGGTCTAAAGGTGGTTAGATTAGTTATAGGTGATATAAAATTTGTAAGTTTTAGATTTGAGATATTTATGGGGATGGTATTAAAATTATGGAGAGATTAAAGTTACAATAAACAAGGTAGAGAAATCCTCAGGGTTGCTAAACCACTACAAAGACCTATTTTCTAAATGTTATTGATGGAGGATTGTGTAAGACTGTTCAATGAAGGAAACTATAATAAAGATGAAATTTGATGTTTATTATAGAATTTTTGAGTATAATACATGTATTTTTAATGTTATTATGTATTTAATTTATTTATTTTTTACTTCATTTCTAGCAAGGACAATACAATCCTGTAGAAGCTTGAAAATATACACATAGTCCCATATAGAATAGTGCAAAGTGGGTCACAAAGGTGTAACGAAGGGTATCTGATGATTTTAAGAGGTGATTAAGATAAATACATACATTAATAAAATATTATAGTGCTTTAAAACTTATTTTATAACTTGAAATCTAAATTTTCTTCTATTCAAACCCCTATAGATTATGTTTGAACACACAATTAAGCAAATAATGTAAGATAAAGGTTGAAGAGAGGCTTAAAGATGGAAATATATTGATTAGAATAGGTAAAAAAATATTATAGAGACCTATAAAATCCATTATATTAGTTTTAAAATTTATTTAAAATCTAAAACTTTAATTTGAACCTTCTTGGGCAGATTGCAAACTATTTAACCCTGTGCTAGGGTTTCTAGGTAAAAATTGATCCTTTAGGAGTTTTACCTAGTGGAAATTTCTCAAATTTTGTGATTGGATAGTGGTTAATTTATAAAAAAATATTATATAATTTTTATACCATTCAAGTAAATTTACATATAATTATGGGTGATTGAGAGTGTCATAAAGTGGTTGAGGCCTAATTAGGCCTAAATAGAGCCTTTAAAGAGGTTAGAAAATGTAATTTTGAGAAGAGTTATGACTAGAAAGTTTTTATAGATATAAAATAAGATAGAGGGTTTTAGTAAATGGTTTTATTTTCTTAATATATGAATGTACCTATCCGTATAAGGAAAAACGGCCTAAAAAAAGCTACAAGGAACTCTGCTAGTATGGAATAAGTTGTGTAAGTGGTGATAGATGGCTTGAGAGGGTTTGTGAGTTGGATGAGGGGTAAAATAGGAATAAAATTATCATGATAAATATCATAATAAATTTTAATAAGCTATTGAATCCTTGAATACATGAATGATCAAATAAACCTTTGAACCTTTGTCAAAGAGTTATATATTGAAACAAGGTATAAGTGAGAGTTGTTAAGTGTTTCCTATGCATCATTTTGGTATCAGAGCTTAGGAGATATTGGGAAGGAATTAAGGACATATAGAAGCCATAATATTAGGATTAGTATCAACCTAAATAAGGTTGTAGATAGTTGATGCATTAGTTATTAAGGTGAGGAACTTGCAAGCAAGGTTGCAAGCCATAGAGTTGGCTCAAGGAGAGAGATGAATAGAGGTGATGTGAGTGAAGGAGAGGATGAGGTTAATCATGAAAAATTATCAAAATAATGAGATGAAGGTAGAGTGGAAGAGAGGTTTATAAGAGTAGTGCTTGGAGTGATATCAAAATCCAAGATGGAGGTGCTAATGTATGAGGGTAGTCTCAACATTAAAGAGCTGGTTGATTAGATCAAAGTGATGGATAAGTGTTTTGATATGAAGACATGAATGAGACAAAGAAGGTGAATTTTATATTAATAAGGCTTAAGGGTCATGTATCCTTATGGTGGGATGTCATACAAGAAGAAATAAAATAAAGGGGAAACAAGAAGATAAGGTCATGGGATAGAATGGTGGCTAAGATGAAAGGAAAATTCATACCTAAAGACTATTCAAACAACTTGTTTAGGAGGATAAAAAATTTGAGATAAAAAGACATGAAAATGAAAGAGTACGTAGAGGAATTATACAAGCTAACTATCCAAATAAGACACATAGATAAGAATGCAAAAAAGGTTTCTAGGTACATCAATGGCCTAAAGTTTATCATTCAAGATGACATATAAATTTTGTCACCAAGAATAGTAGAGGAGGCCTATCAAGCTACATTTAAGGTAAAGGAATATTTTACTAGAATGAATATTTAACAAAATAGAGGGAGAGGTGGTAGAAGCTATAGATTTAGAGGTTAACAAGAAGGAATAGGATAACTAGGTAATAGAAATCAGTGGCAAAGTCAAAGAAAAAAAGTTGGTAGTAGTTATGAGAGTTCAAGTCAATCCAGTAGAGGTGGTTATGGATATAAAGGTGGAATATAATATGGTAGAAGGTAATAATTGGTTTGATGACAAGTGATTTAAGTGCAATAAATTTATAGGGCATAGATCATATGAGTATCCAGAATACATTCAAAGTGGCATCTCTTGGAGCGAGAGTATAAATCAAGTGGTTCAAAAATAAAAGGAGAGTGTAGATTCATTGTAAAATTATGTGAATGAACATAAAATATGAGATATTGTTTTGATGAGGAGAGTTCTTTTGAAGACAACCCATGAGGAGAGATAACCACCACAAAGAAAGATGTTGGTTAAGACCATGTGCAAGAGCAAAGGTAAATTTTATAAGGTCATAGTTGATAATGGTAGTATGGATAATATTGTGTCTTATTTTATGGTAGATAAGTTAGGATTATAAAGTAAATAGCATCCAAGTCCTTACAAAGTCTCTTGGATTCGAAATAGTCATCAAGTCCTAGTGAATGAACAATGCTATTTAGATTTGTAGATTGGTGGTTATAAGGATAGAATCTTGTGTGATGTGATTCCCATTGATGTGTGCCATATAATAATTTTTAGACCATGGTAGTATGACATAAGGGCTATGCATGATGGTAGAGCCAATACATACACCATTGATAAGGATGGAATCAAGCACACACTAACCCCATTGAAGGACAATCAAGCATGGAAGGAGCTACATAATAGTGTGATGATGTTTGGTGGAATACTTTCCAAAATAAGTTAGTTATAGCATTGAGGATAAGAGTATGATATTTGATAACAAGTGCCAAAAATAAGGTGTAGTATAAATTGCCACAAATGTGAGAGAAAAAGATGCAATAGTTGATAAGCATTCTGAGGCAATGATTGAAAGTAGTAAGGAGTTGTTATAGTTAGCCTAATATGATGAGTTGTTATAAAAGGAACATTTGGAAAGGATGTTTGTAGACTTATCTTGCAACTTATTCTTAATAAGGATCATGGAGTATCTAGAAGACTTTACTAATAAAATTAGCATGTTGAGAGAATTTTCTATGGGAAGTGAAGTGATTGATCAGACAAAGAATAGAAAAAAAAGAGAGCAATAATGAAGTTAAAGAGTTTGATAGTATTATAGGCAAGAAGATGAAACAATAAGTATTAGTCAAATAGGTAGTAGATCAAAGTACAAGAAGGACAAATATGCAAATGCAAGAGTGTGATTTCATAGTATAGAAGGAGTTGGTTATGATTAACTTATGTGTTCCTTGTGTAGATTTGTTGTAGGATAACAACAAGGTGATGAAGATGATCAAGTTGGAGATCAATATTCAGAGGGTAACGTCAAAGGAAGAGTCAATACAACCTTAGTAGAAGAATAAGGAGGTCTATGTGTCACTCATATGCCTTGGGATCTAGGAGGATGTGACATTGCATAGTTAGAGTGAAAGAGAGAGAGAGAAGCAAAGGAGGAGGTAAATACAAGCTGATTAAACTTTCATAGAAAGTTTCTTTTTCACCTCAGTAGTATGATGCAGAAGCATTCTTCTAAGGATGACATGTTTTGTGTTTGTTAAAACAATTTTTGATTTGATCAGATGTTTTGTGGTCATATAACATTTGTACAATATTTTTATTAAGAGTCTTAGTGTATAATTTGGAATATTTTTCAAGTGTTTATGGGAGTTTAGAGAGGCTATAATTTAAAATTGACATTTTCCCACCAATTTTCATAATTTAAATTTTTGAATAATTTTGTCTAATTTAGGTGTTATAAGAGTGATTTAAAGGAGTATTCAAAGTTTAAAATGGTTTATATGACTTATTAAAGACACCATGTGTCTATACATGGGTCTTAATGCACACATGTATGGAAAACCAACTTTGGTATATGTTCCAATGTGCAAAATTATTTGCTAGTGATCGTTGGAAGGTCCAAAGGTGGTTAGATTAGTTATGAGTGATATAAAATTTATAATTTTGGGATTTGAGATAGTTATGTGGATGTTATTCAAATGATGGAGAGATTCAAGTTCCAAGAAATAAGGTAGAGAACTCCTCAAGGTTTCTAAACCACTACACAGACCTATTTTTTGAATGTTGTCATTGATGGAGGATTGTGTAAGACTTTTAAATAAAGAAAAATCTAATAAAGATGAAATTGGATTATTATTATTGTAGACATCCAATTTATATCATCATTTTTTAAAAATTGTCAATCTTACTCAAAATTCTGTGACAATGCACAATCTGAGCTAAAATCACTAAAATGTGCGAAATTGTTCAAGCTTGTTATATACAATTGCTGATTTAGGATAATGTATCCCTAAATGGGGCATTGAATTTTATGTGATTATTAATTTTACTCAAATCATTTTGAGTGAAAATGATGAAAACATAATTTGACTCTCTAAACTACTAAATTCTTTTAATTCAGAAGTACACGACACGTGCATGTGTTATTTCACATCCACAATGTTTTAAATAGGGTATTGGTCCATATGCAACTGATACCTTCTTATAATTATAATTTAGTAAAATTATGACTTAATAAATTGAAATTTTGACCAGTTTGATTAAGTGGACAACTAATTTCCAAAGAATTATATAAAAATTAATTAACCTCACTTAAGCAAATTAATCCAAATCAAGTGCTTAAGTGGAAAATCCATGGAAGTTATTTAAGATATATTAATTAGAAATTCATTTCTAGTATCTACATCATCTAGTGACATCATCAGTGGGGTGGCATCCATAAGCCATAAATGGAACAAATATTTTGTTTAAGCCCTCCCATGCCTCATTAATGACCCTTTCTTCTAAATATTAATGGTGATATTTATGGATTAATACTTAAAATTGAAGTTATTCATGGCCACAAATCTTGATCTTGAGATGGATGATCATGGTTGATTATAATCATTTCCAAAAATCTATAAATACAAGGGTCCTCACTCATCTTTTCAAGCTATTTTTGTGTAATGTTATTATGCTGAATTTGTAATAGGATAAATTCAACCATTGGCATACATTGATCCATTTCATGAGCCTAATTCATTGATACATTGAGAGATGATGGAGGAACAAGCCACTCATCATTGATAAAAACTTGGAGTACCAAATTAGGGGATAATCATGTTTTTGAGCCACATTTAGAGAGGGATGCTCTGGGGAAGGTTTGATATTTTATTTCTTATTTAAATAGCTCTTAGATTTTATTTGCAAAACCCCATGATGGATTTGGCTTAGTGAGTTATGTTATTTATGCTTATTTGGGTTTAACTTGACTAATGCATGATCTAACTCACTTTGGACTCCTACTCTACATCTTGGCATGCTCGATGGGACCATGCACCTCATATAAGCAAGGAGACAAATTTTCAATCCTTAGATCTAATACATGTTTAAAAGTCTTTAAAAATCAAGTTTTATCTTCATTTTTCACATGTTTTTGTTCTTTCTAATGACACACAATTTACATAGTGATCGACATTGATTTACTTTGATAGATGTCGATCCTATCCTAACTGACATCAGTCCTTGTGTGGAGGGCAAAACATGATAGAGGATGTGGTTTTTGAGTTTTTATTAAAATTTGATGGCTTTTATTCTCTGTTTAGAACTTTCATACTCTTTGTCTGATCTTTATTTTATATAATATAGAGACCTTTTAGGGTTTTATACTTATTTTGATAACCATATTTTTCATGAAAATAAATGTATTTTTCTTGCATTTTTATAGGTAGTAGATGTAAATTCTCATCAATTGGTGTTGACCTTGCTTAAACTAACTGACACTGATTTCTTGTAACCAACATCAATCCCTACGTGGACTGATGTCAATCTCTGTAACAAGAAAATAGAGACCCAAGAGCAAGTTTTGAAATCTTGTTTTCTTATTTATATTTGGGCTTCAAGGTAGACATAAAACCTCTAAAATTTTTAGGTCACAAGTTGGAAAAAGGAATAAATTTTAAAGTGGTTAAGTCTTGAATGCTTCATTTGGTACTAAAAGGAATTTAGATGTTTTATGCTTAGTTATTTTGTGAAAGTTTTTACAAGTTTTCAAATAAGGCCAAGGGGCTGAAAAATTCATAAAAATTCCACTTTGGTCCATCAAAACAAACACTCACACTTAGATTATAAACTCTTATGAGTGTTTTGTTTTATACTAGATCTTTGAAAATTGTTTATTTTTCATAAAATAATCAATGCATGTATGCTCTCTCCCATCCCTTTTAGGGAACTTAGCTGACCAAAATTGATCTTTCTTTCCTTTTTTAATTTTAGTCCAAAAGTGTGAAAAGAACATCATCAAGTCCCTCCCTAAGTCCATATGAATTGGGTGACCCAAATGAGACCTTAAAGTATTCTCACTTTGTCTTTTATTTTTATGCAACTTGGTTTGTGAGTGAAAGTTCATTACCTCCTCATGGGTTATTTAGGGAAGCATTGACATAATAATTAATATCCTAACATCATTTTAACCCCACTCCATGGTGGGGTATATAAATCAAGTATGACTCATTGGGATGTTTGCTTGAGTGGTTAAATAAAGTCCATTAGTGGTACTCCAACTCAGACCATAGGAGCAATTTGGATATTACATTACACTAAATAAGAGATGGATGTAGTGGTTTTTAAAAAGATAATACCTTTTCATAACAAGCTGATTGATGTAAATCTAATTGATTCGAGGCATCTTTAGTGTTAGCCTCACTTGGGACCATCTAGATGTACGAAAATTTAGTTTTAGAACAACCCCACTTACCATAGACATATTATTGATGCAGGGCAAGTAACCTAAAGTTCCATGTTGCTGTATAATATCTTGAGAGAAGGGGGGTATAAAAACCCTACTTATTCATGTACTTTTATTTTTGGATTAACACTTAAAATACTCTCAAGAGCATGTATATAGATGAAATTCAATAGTATGATGCAACCTTGTTAGTTTTAGGACTTTGGACATTATATTTAGTTATATTTTGTCATTTTACCCTTTACTTGCTTGGTATTATCAAGTCTAAAAGTTTTTTGAAAAGCAAAATGCATCACAACCAAACACCTTTGTTATCCACCATTTTATTTGAATAAGGAGGCACTACATTGACCAAATCAAAACCACTTTTTTCCTTGTTTAAAACATCATTTAAAACATTGTGTTTTGTATTTCCTAAACAACATTATTATGTTGTCCATTTGAGTCTAGACCATTTTGTAAAATTTTTTAAGTCCCTCATTTTTTATTCAAATTTAGAATCTCACCTTTATAAGTTCTAGGCCAAGGTGTTAATTGGTTTTCCATTTCCATTTGTTTTGAGTTAACTTAGGTACAATTTCCATTTTAGATTGAAGGTTATTATATAGACTCATCATCTTTTTTATCATTGTGGAATTATGTTATCTTGCATTCACTCATGCTCTAATTTTTAGGATCATTCTACTTACTATTACCATATGGTAGCGTTGTGCTATGCATTTGGTTTTAGCTTTATACTTAGGATTTTTTGTGTGTTTTCATGTCTTGATCTTCTTAGTTCGCATTGTTATCTTCCTAATAAAAAAGATCCTCTTCTAATTTTCTAGTTGTAACTCATCATAGTTGTACCTATATTTCATGGTATTGACGCATCTTTGACCTAAGTTTGTTGTGCTATCTTGCACTTTAGGTTTCAAAGTTATCATAACCTCTTCTAATATGATGATTTTAACCCACTAAAGTTGAGTGAATTCATGACCATTTCTTCTAATTATGTGGTACTATACCAATTTTTAAATTATAGTCTCTTTTTTATTTGTCATTTATTTGAAGAAATCAAAACACACCTTTATAACATTTGCAAAACTTATTCCAAATATTAGCAAATGTAGAGAACAATATTCTAAGCATGAGGCAAAGGTATACTTGTAGTGGGGTCTTTTATGGCCCTAGTTATGATGATCCATAAATAGTAATTAGCCCCTGATAATCATTATTGTTATTTAAAAATGGATTTTAATAATATGTCAATTTTTAAAATTTATAAAAATAAAATTTAATTTTAATCAGAATGTAAGATTGTTTGAACAATTCTGAATGTGAGTATTTTGAAAAATCATCTAAATTTTATTATTTAGATATAAAATTCCCTTCATAGTTTATCTCTTTTGAATAATCTTTCAATTAATTTTTAGTAGTTAAATTTTGAATATCAATGATAATTTAAAATTGATTTACTGATGGAAAACTAAAAATAAAAATGGAGACCAACGATTGTTTACGGGGTTCACCAATTGGTTACATCCCTGAGATTTTTAAATAGTAATATGATCCATTAAAAATTAATTTTTAAGTAAATAGTACAACTTACAATAACGACAAATGATCCCTGTCACCTGCAATAGAACTAAAAACTAGATATTGAAGACTCTAAACCTGATCAACAAAAGTCTCCTTATTGATTTGAAGTTTTACAAGTACTTTTTTCTCCAAAATGGGCAAATAACTCTCTCTGCAAATTTTATAGGCTTAAAAGACTCTGTAATAGGCAAAAATGGCCTCAATTGGGCTATTCCAAAATTTTTCCTCTGTAAAAATAAGCACTGTCAATCCTCTAAATTTAATAACCTATGTTCTCTAGCATAATAGACTTCCACCTATATGACATGCCCTGCTTCAAATATTTTTCATAATTCTTTCTCTATACAAAAATATATATAGCTTCTGTAATATTTTGTATGCAATTTTATATCTCCATAATAATAATAAACCCCATATAAAATGAAATAAAATTGTATATAGCCAATGTTGGTGAACAAACTTATTCCTTTACCCGACATCCAAATAAGCTTATACTCCGTAAAAGGTTTGCATGATTTTTTAAATGGAATCAAATCCCATTAAAAATGGGTAGTTAAACACCATGCTTAATTTAATAAACCCTTCCCCAATAATAACATGGTCCACCACACCAAAACCATTGACCACTTTGAAGAGGATGATCCATGTAGACCATGCAAAAGCAAGTGGACAAAGTGTGCATGTTTAAGGAGGAGTTTAACGCCAAAATAAGAGGATAAATTTAAGTTTGGACTTTAGTTTTAAAACACATATCTCACAAATAACACAACTTCCCACCAACCACCAACCACACTAAAGTGGGTATCCATGTGGGAAAAATGTAAGCATAAAATAAAGTGGTTTTATTATTAAAAAAAAAAATATCCCATGTAAATCTTCGCGTGGGCAGGGAGGGGTGCAAGTAAAGGTGGGGAATAAAGTTTATTTGGCTTTGTTTAAAAAAATATCCCATGGTTATTTAAAAACCATGAATAAATAAGATATTAAGTAATATTAAAACAATATCCAATGGTTATTAAAACCGTTAAAAATATGATATTAATTTGGGATGAAAGCTTAATAATATCCAATGGAATAAAAAAATCTATGAATAGGATATTAAGGATAATATATTATCCCGATGGGGTAAATATGATATGTGGAAAGAAATATCTTGGTGGCATTAACATAATTATAGGGTAAATTTGATAATGGGGTAATGTGGGTAAAGGTCAATTTGGTCCCACATCTGCAACATAACACCCATTAGCAATAAAATAATTCCAATATAAAAAATAATTCTATAAACTCTTTATAATTTTTTCACATGTCAACTTTTACATTATGACACTTGTCTTTTCCACATTTTTCCATTCGAATCATCTGATGAGTGAAAATCCTCTAAATCAAACCTCCCCAATAAGACCCTTTTGGTCCCCAAAAGGTTAGGTCAGTCTCTAAATCTTCAAATGGTTTACTATACAAAATATCACTACAACATATCTTGGTAATGATTTAAAAATCAAATTGAATCCCTAAAATTCTAGTGAAAGAAATATCTATCCAATACCACATTGTAGATAGAAGCAAACTCCTTGTATAAATGTCACATCTCCCAAAACTAGTTTGTTCATGTAATAAATATACATGCTAATTGTAACCACATTTGAAAGTTACAAATAAATGCCCAAAATTAATGAGGTACTTATAAAAATTATGAAATTATCATGCATGGCTACAAAAAGTTTGTAAAATTATTACAATTACAAACATAGCTAGAAAAGGGTCTTATAAGCCTCTATTTGCATGATGTAAATGACAACATATATACTAATTTTTCCAAAATAGACATACTGATAATGCCCCATAGAACCTAAATATACTATTGTCAAAGTTAAAAATTGATTTTTTTCAAAAACCTTAAATGTGAGAAAATAATCTAAATATGATAAACCGGTCACTTAGATTTCCTCACAGCTGGTAGCTCCAAAATTGTTCAAAGTCAAAATATATTCCTTGGAATACCAAAACTGCTTAGACCATATGCATGATAATTAATACCATAGATATGATAAATTACCACTTGAAAATAAATGATCATTTCCATCCAAATAAAAAATGAATGAAGTCATTTGTGGATAATTAGTAGAGAAGTGGTCTTCCTCTTATTTTGTTTCTAAAACTAGTGGGTTTAAAATAACTTCCTTTTTTGCTTATAGATGCATCATTATTCATGGATGTCTTCCTTCAATACTTAAGACATAGTTGTGGATGCAATAACAAACATTTATTATTTCAATGACCACTTAGATTATGATGAGTACAATAATTATTACCCATTTGTTTCTCTTTAGAATAAATATATCCTACTAGCTAGTTTTATTTTCCAACATAAGGCAACATAGTGATTATCTAATTCACAAAACCTGCATGGATATTTAGACCACAAATCCTATGATAATAAGTCCTTATTTTCATAATTGAAATATACATTGGAATATTTACCAGGTTTAGGATAGTGTGATGGTTGAATTTTCTAACACTTCTTAACTCAATGTCCACTCTTGTGACAATGAGTGCAAAATTTCTTCTTAGTGAGGAAAAATGTTTACCATTTCTCACCTCTAAATGAGATTGATCATTAGCACCTAATTTATCTTTCAAAAAAGGCAACTTATTTAATAGAGGTTTTATCTTCCAACAATAAGCAATAAAATGATTACTTAACCCACAAAAAGTACAAGAAAAAGCACACCACATTTTTTATATATCATAGCCATATTGTTCAAACTGAAAAGTGCATTAGCAGTTTTAGAATTTAAAAAATTCTTAGTGCTATGTTTTGTGTAAGAAAGAGGAGATGGAATCTCAATACCTCTTCTTCTAGTTCTATTACACCTCTCATCCACTTGTGATGGTTTATTCTGAAAGGCTAGTGGCTTATACACTTGGTAGTTGGAAGCTTGTATTCCTTCTATGGATTTGGAACTCTCTCTAATTTACATTTTCTCATTATTATACGCAAAATATGAAAAATGAGGCATATATTCTAATTGTTTGAGTTTATTTATGCCTTGCCCATTTTTACCAAGGCCTCTTCTTTCAAATCCCATTTTCTCTAATAGTTTAGACCCAATACCCTTAGTGTGTTTTTCAAAAATACCAAAAACAATATCTAAAATTGAATGAGAAGAAGTACTACATGTAGACTTAATTACAGTGTATTCATCTATAATTATTTTTTCATTTGATGTGGAAGGTAATTAATTCATTCATTCACCATTCTACAACTTTACCAAGAGCTCATCCTTGGCCTATAAATCATATTTCAACTTTTCAATCTCCTCTTCCATGGAGTAGAATTTTGATCTCAAGAGAGAGTTATCTTCTTGGATCTATTGATTATATGACTCAAACTCATCAATATTTTCCTATTTTGACAACTTTCCCATAGTCACCTATTCTTGATCAACACACAACTGAACTAACTACAATAATTGTCAAATAGAAAATTATTAACCATAGGTAGACCACACTATTAAATCCCATTGATCAAATGCTCTGATACCAAACTAATCCATAAATAGTAATTAACCCCTATTAATCATTACTATTCTTTAAAAATAGATTTTAATAATATGTCAATTTCTAAAATTTATAAAAATAAAATTGACTTTTAATTAGAATGTAAAATTATATGAACAATTTTGAATATGAGTATTTTGAAAACTGATCTAAATTTTATTATTCAGATACAACATTTCCTTCATATTTTATCTCTTTTGAATAATATATTAATTAATTTGTAAGTATTTAAATTCTAAATATTAATGATAATTTAAAAATAATATATTGATGGAAAACTAAAAATAAAAATGGAGACCAACGATTGTTTATGGGGTTCATTAATTGGTTACGTCCCCAAGATTTCTAAATAACAATATGATCCATTAAAAGTCAATTTGTAAGTAAATAATACAACTCATAATAATGATAAATGAACCCTATCATCTGAAATAAAACTAAAAACTAGATATTGAAGACTTTGAACCTGATCAATAGATGTCTCCCTATTTATCTGAAGCTCTACAAGTGCTTTCTTTCTCCAAAATGGGCAAATAACTCTCTTTACAAATTTTATAGGCTTACAAGACTCTGTAATAGGAAAAAATGGCCTCAATTGGGCCATTCCAAAAATTTTCCTTTGTAAAAATAAACACGATCAATCCTCTAAATTTAATAACTTGTGTTCTCTAGCATAATAGACTTCCACCTGTATGGCATGTCCCTGCTTCAAATATTTTTCATAATTATTTCTCTATACAAAAATACATATAGCTTCGTTAATATTCTATACATTTTTATCTGTCTCTATAATAATAATCCCTATATAAAAAGAAATAAAATTATATATAGCCAATGTTGGATAACAAACTTATTCCTTTACCCAACATCTAAATAAGCTTATAATCTTTAAAAGGCTTGCAAGATTTTTTAAATGGAATCAAATCCCATTAAAAATGGGTACTTAAACACCATGTTTAATTTAATAAATCCTTCCCCAATAATAACATGGTCCACCACACCAAAACTGTTGACCACTTTTAAGTGGATGATCCACGTAGAGCATGCAAAAGTGAGTGGACAAAGCGTACATGTTTAAGGAAAAGTTTAACACCAAAGTAAGAGGATAAAATTACGTTTTAAAAAACATATCTTCCAAATAACACCACTTCCCACCAATTATCAACCACACTAAAGTGGGTATCCACGTGGGAAGAAAGTAAGCATGGAATAAAGTGGTTTTATTATTAAAAAAAAACAATATCTCATGTAAATCTCCACGTGGGGGTGGGAAGGTAAAGGTGGGGAATAAAGTTTATTTGGATTGGTTTAATAACATATCCCATGGTTATTGTATACACCTTAAATTTGTTAAGCAACCACACATATCATGTCTTTTCATAGGAGACTCTAACTAGAGAATATGAGCCTTGTTCACATTAACCATGCCTTTTGTTTTACTTATCTTGGTCTTGTTTCATGATTGAGTCACCTTTTTTCTCATTTACAATCATCCATAGCCTTCCAAACAGTCATTTCAGCTTAGTTAGACTCTATTTCCTAGGCCAATCCTATCCCCTAGGTCCCAAACCTGTAGGTTATGAGCGTTGGGATTGGACTATAGTGTTGGACCCTAGGGTATCACTATTTTGGCACTCCTATTATTTTGCATTTTGAGTCCCAATGGTCATTTTTCTTCACTCAAGAGGTCCTAAACCCTTCTTAGCCCCTCCCTTAAGTTTTATTTATCTTTTAAATGTCAGCTAATGTGAATAAATATCATAAATTCAAAATAAATACTCTCTTATATAAAGGAATTCATAAGGTATTTTATATCTAACACTTACTACTTTGGCACAATACATAATTATAAATTAATCAATAGTATAGCTCAACATTCTGTATCACACATAGATTTGCATGCTTGATCAAGGAAGGGCCTAGGAAAAAGTTCATTCTTGCATCTACCATACATGTTGATTATGCATGTTCTCTAAGGGATACCTATATATGATCTGAGACCCTAGCTTGAGGGTTAATGTAGGTAGTGATTAGGACAATAGGGATTCTAGATCGTGTGATCATACAACTCCTAACCTAGTTTTTCCCCTTTTACTTTTGATGTATTTGTTGTTTCACGTGTGTAGATATACCTAAAATTTGAAGATTAAAATAGTTATACAACAAGATCCATTGACATTCAACATCTAAAATTTCATAGGTAGGCTCACACTAAGATAATGAACAAAACCTAGAAAACTTAGATCTTTATGGCTAGATTAGACAACAAAGATAGGAGTGGATAATAACATCAGAATCTAAAGTGTCCTATTTTTGGTGATCTTATCCTTTTAATGAATGAAATCTAGATTTAGGTTCTTGACATCTTCAGTCCTGCACAACAGTTTCTAGGCTTTGAAATAGTCATCTCAATCTATTTTTCTAAATAAGTTACTTCTTTTCCCTATGCAATTAATTTAATCAAATTGATATAAATATATATTTTGCTGTATTTAATTAAATTTTCCCCCTTACTTTAGACCCTTTATTATTTAGGAACTAGACCTTAGTTTCCCAAACATGATAAAACATTTGGTGAACCTGACTTACTTCAAACAAATCTAAAATCCTAGGCACCGTTAGGGTTTTTCCTTCATATTTTTGTGCAAAAATTCAATTTCAAATTTATGATTTTTGTATAAATTTTTGTGCATGTTTTTTTATTCAAATTCATTTTAGAATTTAAATTATTTCAATATTTTTCAAAATTTTTAAAACCTCAACCCAAAACCCTAGATTTCTAAACTAGGTCCTCAAACCCCAAGCCTTCCTTACAATTTTAGATATTTTTTTGGAATTTTTAAATTTTTTTTGGAGTGTCAAAAATATTTTCAAAATCTCTATGTTAGTAGTTATTCTTACAAAAATTCAGTTTTAAATTTCTAATTTTTATATAATTTTTTTATGCATTTATCTTATTCAAATTTATTTTAGAATTTAAATTATTGCAATAATTTTTAAAAATTCTAAAGACCCAACCAAAAACCATATATTTACAAAGAGGTCCTCAAAAACCAAGTCTTCCTTAAAATTTTTACATAAATTATTTTGAATTTTTGCAAATTGATTGGAGTGTCAAAAATATTTTCAAAATCTTTGTGTTAGTAGTTATTCTTGCATTTATTTGCTTAATATTACTTTTACATATTCTCTTTGGTGAAAGAAATAAAATGGCCACTAAGGCACTTTTTCCCTCTCATCCTATAGATCAATTTCTAAATTTTTCTCATAATTATGATAATAAATGGACAAATTTGCAAAATTGCACATTAGCTAAAAATATGGAAAATGATTTCATTTACAATGAAGATAATTACTATTGTTGTAATGAGGAATATGATGATACATATGAAAGTGATAGTGAAGAAAAAATAGATGCATCTTCTTCTCTCAAACATTTCTCTTCTCTTCCCTCTTCTAAAGAAAATAATTTTGATAAATGGGAAATTTTCATCTCATTCTCCTATGCATAATGTACCAAAATAATAAATTAATCATGTAATTCCAAATGAATCTCTCATTGGTGATAACTTGATTCTATTTGAACCTAATCTCTCTCTCTCTCTCTCTCTCTCTCTCTCTCTCTCTCTCTCTCTCTCTCTCTCTCTCTCTCTTGATACTTCCATGTTCAAATTAAAACAATATAATTGCAATAGAATCAAATTGCCAATGCATAGTTTAAATGATACATCTCATGTTTTTAACTCTACTTTGTCATCTCAGACAATGACAAAAGAATGTTTAAATGATAAATCTCTTACTCTTACTTCTCACATTGCAAACAAAATTAAGGCATACACTCCATTCAAGGATAGCATAGATGCACATAATATTCCAATTTCACATGATAATTTATTGCATATTAGAAAAGAACTAACATCTTTGCTTACCCCTCTCCCTAGTGATGATGGAAGTGATAATGAATATGATAGTTAAAATGCAAATGACTATGAAAATAAGAGTGAATATGAACAAAACTATGATTGTGATAATGCATGGAATAATGATTACTATTATGCACATAACAAAGAATAAAATGCATCTCATGCTTCTAAATCTTCTCTCAATACTTATCTCAAACATAATGCACTGTAAAATGTTATGTCTACTTCTATGCATGATTCTATTTCAAATGATGCACATGTTAATGATAACATCACATCCTCTACTCAATTAGAATGTGATTCACTAAATAATAAAGATACCAATGAATCTCTAAAGCCACCCTACTATAGTATCACCTATTTCCCACTCTTCACCTAAAGATAATGGTAGCCCACATCCATATACTAAGGTCCAAGTTAAGATTCCTCCAAAGGTTCAAGTGAGCACACCCCCTCTCTATGACCCAATTTCTAAACGTAGCATTCCCATGGCTAAAATAAATGATCAAATTCAATGATTAAATGAACCACTTCAAGATAATAATATACCATCCCAAGAGATTATTTATTTGATGCATGCAGTTGGTGAATTACAACACCAAGTACATCTCCTTACCTTGGAAAACAAGGCTTATAAGTCTTGGATGGATGCCAATGACTTACATGGCAACCCTCTTCTGAAGACATTTTTAAAAGCTTCATTTCCCAAGCATTTCTAGATACCATCATTGTCTCACTTTTATGGAATTAGAGATCCATTCGTACACCTTCAAGCCTTTTAAAAGGCTTTTATATCTCATGCAAGTCCTTTGATTCTACTCAAGTTTTTCTAATAGACACTAGTGGGTAATGCATAGAATTGGTTCTTTCATCTACTCCCTATTGGTTCCTTGCATACATGTGATGACCTAAAGGAGGCATTTCTCAAATATTACATAGAAAACATGGGCCCTCATGTTACATATGAGAAACTTGTCACATTACATCATAATACTTTAGAGCCAGTTAGTGTTTATATCTTACAATTCAAGACTCACATGTTAAGATTGATCTACAAAATAGAAAATTTAAAGATTCAACATATCTTTATTAAGGGGCTTTGCCAATCCCTCCTAGAGCATATACTATATCAGATAGAGTCCTCTTTTTGACACTTATGTTATATAATTATAACCTTGGAGAAGAAATTGGGATTGATTGAGTCAAATTTAATTGATCTAATTACTCTAGATTTCATAGCATTACCTCCATCTATAGCTCTTAGCACTTAGAATCGACCATGTCCAAAACAAGATAGAAGACCACAACTAGAAAATCAACTAGTTAAGAATAGAGAGCTAGTTTCTAGAGAACCGCCTATAGTATGCACTATAGAAAACAATAGTAGGGCACCACCATAGTTAAATTTAGAGCAAGATAGCTCATATATCATATTATCAACACTACTAGATAGGAGGTTAATCACATTACCTTCTACTCATTGATGAGATCCACATCTCTTACATAGACAACCACAT
This sequence comes from Torreya grandis, assembly GCA_037957365.1. NCBI lineage: Eukaryota > Viridiplantae > Streptophyta > Pinopsida > Cupressales > Taxaceae > Torreya > Torreya grandis. Next base: position 267,288 of record JARHVA010006922.1, on the reverse strand, counting down.
CGACCCTTTTATAACTATCATCATATCTATGGACACAAAGATAATGATTGTTATAGACTCAGGGATTGCATTAAAAGATGTGTTGATAATGAAATCATAAGATTCACATAGGGGGCACTGAGATCTCCTTCATCATATAAACATAGACCTAATTCATCTATGACTGAGTCATCCCAAGATATTTCTTCATAGGAATCATAGGTCACTCATCGTGAGAGTCATGTAGTTTCTAGGATAGAGCCTCATAGGAGATCTCCTATCCCACCTACCTAGAAGGTTTAGAGACTAGTATAATGAGATATTCCTACATACAATAGTGTAGTCTGAGGAGTCCATAGTGTAATTCCATATACATATCTAGCATAGTCATAGGCAATGTAGAAGAGTATCACTCTAGATAGATATTCACTACAATTAAGTTTTTATGGCCCTATCTCACATAACAACCCTCTATGATTAAGATTAGATGAACCCACACTACAATAGAGTACTAATCTAGATATATATTCACTATAGAATAGTTTTTAGGGTCCTATCTCATGTAGAAAACCCTTATGGTTAAGATTAGATGAACCCACATTATAGAGTACAAATCTAGATAGATAATCACTATAGTTAAGTTTTCAGGGACCTATCTCACATAGTAACTCATTATGATTGAGATTAGATGAGCCCCCATCATAGGTTATAGTTTCATATCGATCTATTACTTAGTCATATGCATCATAACAGAGGCCATAGGGTGTTATTTCATGTAGCAATCCATTATGATTGTAGATATATGAGCCTCCTTCACAACACAAAATTTCAGTTGCACATCCATTGAGATTGCATCTTACAGAGTCTCCATATACAACTATAGTTAGTATACCACAAATAGTATCAGATACATGGCATGTTCCTACATAACATGAGTAGTATGGGCACTTGTTCAGTTGGCCATCAGGGTTTAGATAGTGATATAACATAGAGTGATACAACACACATTCATATCAGTATTAATTAATAACTTCACTTAGTAGGTAATAATGGAGCCAAATGACTAGTTAGATTTTGTATTTTTGAGCCACCTACTCAAAGGGATTGGATACATAGTCTAAACATTGATTAACACATGCATGATCCTATAGTTTCACTTAGTGGGTGATGATGGAGCCAAAGGGCTAACCTTTGTAGTTTTGAGCCACTCTAAAGGAATTAAGAATAAAGTGATATGTACAAAGTGATATCTTACATCCGCTATACTAACAACTAACATTTATAGTTCTAAATAATCATCCCTAGCCAAACCAAATTATCTAAATCTTGATCTTACCAATATCCTATTTATAAATCTTAAACCAACTCACCTTACTAAATTAATTTAAAAACTACAGAAAAACAAAGTATTTTTACTTGCATATGATTCAAAATCAAAACTAACATCACACTTGAACCTATTAAACAAAAATCAAATCACATCTCAAATATGATTTTACCAAACATATACAACCTTAAACATCAATGCCAAATGAATTATTTCTAATCAACCATTTGCAACAAATATAACACTCTAAATTCCATAACATAATACACATGAGTCAAAATCAAACAACTATCCATATATATAATGATTTTTCAAAGCATATACACCATCTCAAGTACAATCAATCATGAATGAGTGTCACTCCCTCACTCTTAGTCTCACTCTCCCCACCATTAATAGTCCCATAATCTACCATAGCACTTTATTGCCCCACACCTCTTCAAGCTACCACATGCCTCTTACAATGACTCTCTTGCTCTAAAAGTTGATCATGCTCCTTGTGAAAATTTTCATATCACCTCTAAAGATATATATACTCATCCATGATCCTTGTGCTAATAGAACCAAAATCAGGAGGAGGTATCTTATGCCTATCTAGCTTAGCTCTTAGCTCATCTCTCTCTTGTTGCCCTAACATATACAACTATCACTATAACAACCCTATCAAATAGATGAGCATGGATACTGGCCATGATATTATTCACTCTATCAATCCTTCCTCTATTACATCATCAGGAACATACCATGTGAGCTCTTATAGTATCAAATCAATGATGGTCTCCAAATAATCATTGTCTCCACTTCCCACCCTAGCATGTGCCTCATCCTACATACCTCCCACTCTAATTGCACACAAAGTATGATACTATGTTAGCTATGCACTTTAAATCAAACTAAAACCACAAATGTTTACATAATTTAAATGAAATTCCTGCTTACCTCCCATCATCTATATTGGCTCAAGATCCTCATACTTTGGAGCATCCCTTCCATCAATAGGGTACATAATGAAGACCATCGATGCCTCATCCACCATACAATATATGCATCTTTATATCCAATGTCATCCACATCTAGAATATATATAGCTACATCCTATGCATCCAAAGGTAATGGTGCTATCTCAACCTTAGTAGGCCTCATATGAGCTCCTACCCTCACTGGTGTATGTTTCTTCCTCACCCACACCCATAATACTAGGGGCACATCCTATGGTACCCCAAATTATCTAGTCATGTGATCATATTAAAATTTCTCATACACTCTAACCCAATGGTCATGTATCTAATAACTGACCCTCATATATCACAATTTCACTCCATCCTCAACCCACCCAAGAAATCCTCTGTATGGACTCTATATGATATGACCAGTCACTAATCTATTTATCACCCACCTATAATGATCCATACTAAGGGATCAAATAGCCAATGTACTCATCTACCACTCTCCAAATGGTTATGGAGGTACCCACCTCTCCCTCAATAATCCTATTGACTTCACAATTATTATGTGTTCATAAGCCCAATAATGTAATAATGTTGCTACACTCAAACTACCACTACATTCCTTTTGTGTAAACTTACAGAAATCCCTGTATAGGTAGGAAAACATAATCCTACCCCATGAGAATACAGTACCATATACCTCCACACTATTCACAATCTTATGCATCCTATATGCAATCGATACTCCACTTTGTCCACAGCAAAAAATGATGCCAAAAAAATAGCCAACCACTTCCACAAGCATGGAACACTAGATTACATAATAATTGATATTAGTACATCACTGTCACTCCCTCTCTAATGTATACCTAAGGGCACACTAGTAAAATACAAGGATACATGATCAATAACATCAACACCCATGTCATCTTACAATGTCACACATTTCCCACTAATTGGTAAATGCAAAATGTGATACACATCCTACAGAGTCATAGTAATCTCCCTTGTTGGAAGCCAAAAAGTAAATGTATCTGAATTCCACCTCTCACATAAGGAAATAATCAGATACTTATCCCACTACACTATGCCTAGGTCATACACAAGACCCAACCCTACCCTATCCATGACATTTCTCTCATCATTAGATAATGGTAACAACCTCAATGTCTCCATCAGATGACCCCTATAAAATTCTCTCATTTATACCTTACCCTAAAAAACACCAAAAACAACACATACCAGTCCACAATGTCAAATCACTAGCCAAACAAAAACAATAGCAACTAATAAAACATCTTAGAAAATCCTAACTATAGGATAACAACGTTGGGTATAAGACAACAAGATTGGACAAGAGTGCTACAACTTGGACAAGAGTGTTGAAACCTAGATAGGAACACTGGATGCAGGATAAGAGCACTAAAACTAGAAATTTTTTTCCTAGGCTACTTTAAAGAGCTTAAAAACACCAAAATAGGCTTAAAATTAGACAAAAACCAAGTATTGGTTACTTACGAGGGTTACATCACCACTATCTTGAACTTGGGCTGCCAACAACTTGAATCAGGTCATGATAGGTGCTCAACTCCTTGGAATCTCTCTCATTCTAGAGTTTAAGATCTCAACCTAGTCAATGCAAAAATTAATCACAAATCAATCCTATTTTCAATATTACCCAACTCTTTTATTCAAATAAAAATACCATTTTGCCCATAACTTGAACCCTGTAACCCCATTTTTCAAACTATTTTCTTTCATAGAATCATGATAACGATATCTTAGACATGACTCAAATTTTTATCTCTTACTACTTCATCTTCCTATTACGACATGAGCATCTCTATATTTCTCTTATACTCAGACACATATCTTGGTCATCACCAATCAAAACTTGTTCTACTTCTAATAAATCAGACTAATCAATCAAAAAACCTTTCAAATCTATTCACAACATGCCAGCCTTGTTTTTATTCCTACGCCACTAGTCATCACTTTTGACTTGACTTCCTCTATCATATATTTCATCCCTCTCCCCAAAAGGGGGTATCATTCCCATTATTCCTATTTCTACACCTACCCAACATACTCATCCACTCTCATAGGTGGATACACCATGGTTATTATAAATCCAACATTCAAATTATTAGATTTAGCTCATATTGGTTAAGATATATAGTGATTCAAATTATATAGGTCACTCAACATTACTCAAGACATTTAGAGGGATACACCTTCAGTTTACAGATACATAGACTAATCAGAATGGATCCATAGTGTTCTTAGCTTATAGGTATATAGATTAATCAAATATAATGGTTTAGATTATATGGATTCATAGTGATTTTTGGTATAGATACAAACTGAGATGCTAAATTTAGGGGCATGTACATTGCTACACATCTCACATATACAAATTCATACAACATGACATAATTATAAAATCAAATAACAAACTACAAGCATAGTGCAGAGCACAATGTTTTGGTCTCCAATTTTGCACATGAGGCATGACAAGATATGTCATTTCATATTTGGTTATATAGATTACCAGATTATATAGATACATCACTCACATACCGGATTTGGGGGCATGACATAAATGTTCATGTTCTTCATCACTTAGGATTATATATATGGAATGGTAAGACATCCCATTCTTTTCTTGCACACTAACTAGAGTTTTAGATTACACCCAGATATACCTAGGTTGTCACCAGGTTAGACCATACAAGTATCTATAGCAGTTGGTCCATTGCATTACCCAGATCTACACTACATGAGTTTATGTGGGATAGAGGAAAAACATTGGTTTTAGACCTTTGAGCATTTCTCAGTTCTAGTTTAGATATTTAGAGTAGGGGCATGATAGATTTTTCTCTTCATAACATAGAGATTCTATACACATATTCTAGATTACATGAGTTTATGTGGGGCAAAGGATAGACATTATTTTTGGGCCTCTGAGCATTCCTCATTTTCATCCAAATTTAGCACTTTATATTCCACTTTCAGATTTAGTATAAGGGGCATCTATTTCAAGGATTGTTTCTTTCTCTAGGCACTATTTGGCTCTCCATCCACTTTCCTGGCCAAGAAATGGGTTGGACTCTTTTTCAACACATTTATCTCCACGTAGGTAGTATTAAGTCACATTTTATTATTATTTATTTTAATCTAGTATTTCATTTCATTACATCACTAGAGTAAAAGGGGGAAAATATATACACCCTAAATTGGTCAAGTAAACACACATATCATATCTTTTCATAGTCCTTTTCATAAGAGACATTGATTGAAGAATATGAGCCTTGTTCATATTAACCATGTCTTTTGTTTTACTTATCTTGGTCTTGTTTCATGATTTAGTCACCTTTTTTCTCATTTCCAATCATTTTTAACCTTCCAAACGGTCATTCTAGCTCAACTAGACTCTATTTCCCAAGATAATCCTATCCCCCTAGGTCTTGAGCCCATAGGATAGGAGCATTGGGATTGGAATATAGCACTGGACCTTAGGATGTCTTGATTTTGGCATTCCTATCTTTTTAAATTTTGAGTCCCAACAGTCATTTCTCTTCACTCAAGAGGTCCTAAACCCTTCTTAGCCCCTCCCTTAAGTTTTGTTTGTCTTTTGAATGTCAACTAATGTGAATAAAGCTCCCAAATTTAAAATAAAGAGTCTCCTATATAAATGACTTCATAAGGCATTTTATATCTAGCACTTACTACTTTATCATAGTACATAATTAAAAATTAGTCAATAGTATAACTCAACATTCTTCATCACACATAGATTTGCATGCTTGATCAAATAAGGGCCTAGATAAAAGTTCATTCTTGCATCTACCATATGTGTTGATTATGCATGTTTTCTAAAGGAGAACTATATTTGATCTGAGACCTATTGTGGGCTGATATTTCACTCTTATGGGAGAGTTTTTTAGGCTCTCTCATTCCCAACTACAATATTGGAGCAACCTCAAGCCGTGGGTATCCTGTAATGAGGTTGAACTTTTGGAGAAGGCCAACTTCCTATTGGTAGATCACCTAAACTAATGTTTCTACTTGGAAAAGAGGTAGATAGGGGGTATAGGGTAACTAAGAGAGATAAATGGGTGATACACAAAATTTATTGACACTCACATAAGCATGAAATAAACACTAATTCAACATAAGATAATTCTTTCTCACACAACCTCATAAACTAGTTAATTTGCATAAGTTTTTCATAAACTAGGCTCACCAAACAATACATGAAGCAAAGAGGAATTTAAAATCCACACCAAGCATCCATTAATGGTGTAAAGAGCTCAAGTTTAGACCTATAAATAACTTGAAAACACCAAAAATAGGCAATAAAGAAAGACAATGGACATGGAAAAACACTTCTTCACAAGGTTATCATGTAAACGCTTGCTAAGCACAATTTTCAGGCAAGAGATAGGTAAAAATTGATATTTATTGCTTTAAAAGGTCTTTCTTAAATTTTTTTGATAGGGTTTCTCCTTATCAAATGAGTATATATCTCTTTCTATGGGGGATCCGACAGAGACAAATGAAAAAAGAGAAGAAGAAAAAGAGAAGAGGCAAGCAAATAGAGTTCAATAAATGAGATCCAACCACCCTCCATGAATTCTCACCCACATTTGGGTTAATTAGAACTAATCCTTCTTCAACAAATTAACCACCATTAGCTCCAATAGTCTTTAAGCCCTCTCATTGGTTGAGAAACACACTAGAAGATAAGAACAATTTGAGGATGATAATGTCATGATCCACTAAAAAGGAAAATTCTAGGAACATATTTAATGCTTGAACTACATTTTCTAATCACTTGATCTTCATCTTTCACTTCCATGCCATCCTTCACTTGTCTTGCATGTATACAAACAAAATCCCCATAACTTTGAATCTGGACCAAGTCATGCTTCCTGTTGGGGATCAACCAACAATGGATTACACTTGTGAAAGCAATAAACGCGGAAATAAATCAGATAGATAAGCAACTAGAATGATAAATAGCACAGAACAAGATATACAAGAAAACACCCTGAAAACTTGTATTAAAACTCTTTACAATAGGAATACAAATGAAGAAACTTCGTTCTTCCACACCTCTCTTAGATGCACACAAGATCTCTCACTAGATCTCTATTCCTCAAGAGCTCTCTCTCAAGTACACTCAAATCCAACAACCCAGATTGATGCAACTCAGTACTGTCCTTCAAACATTCACAATGTTCTACTCATACTATTCAACTCTCTAAGCTAAGAAGATCTTTCCTACATATAGAAATAGGAAACTTGAGCATGCTCTTACAACAAACAGTTAAGCCACTTCAACAAGGGCTCTAAAAATAATATTGCTAATAATAGAGACGCGAGCTTGAGTCTACAACTCAAACTCATCATGCAAACACTCGCTTCTGTCCTCGGAAATTACTTTCTGGACACACAGGTAACCGACGTCGGTTCCTGCCTGTTCACTTGTGACCGTCGCCGATCGACCCTACTACCGACGTCGGCGCCTCTGCAACTGCAACTGACCGACGTCGGTGCCTCTGCAACTACAACTGACTGGCGTCGGTCACTCCTGACCGATGCCAGAATCTGTGTAGACCCAAACTTGTTTTGTATGCTCCTTGGTGAAGCTTTTAGCTCCACACCCTAACAATCTCCCACTTGGAGATAAACCAGCTGCACCAGTACCTGTACAGCAACATCTTCTAGCTCCTCCATCTTCAACTCAATCATGAAGACCAATAGAAGTTGAATGAAGATTCAACTTCTCCTTCGTAACTAGCTTAGTTAGCATATCAGCAGGATTCTTGTCTGTATGGATCTTCTCCAGCTTCAACTCACCATCTTCCAATACCTGCCGTATGAAGTGGTACCTTAGCTGTATGTGCTTGGTTCTTGAGTGAAAAGCTGAGTTCTTAGCCAAATGGATTGCACTCTGACTGTCACTATACAATCTGTAACTCCCATGCTCCCTTCCAAGCTCTTCCATGAACCGTGTCATCCATATCATCTCCTTGCTAGCTTCTGTAGCTGCAATATACTCTGCTTCTGTAGTTGACAAGGCTACAACCTTTTGCAACTTAGATAACTAGCTAACTACCGTTCCACCTACAGTAAAAACATAACCTGTGGTGCTTTTCCTACCATCCAAATCACCTGCCATATCTGAATCTACATAACCATGTAAAGAAGTATCTGAACCTCCATAGCATGAGTGTCTATTGCTGGTTCCTCTCAGATATCTAAGGATCCATTGAACTGCTTTCCAATGTTCCTTTCCTGGATTGGCCATATACTTGCTTACTACTCCCACTGCTTGGGCAATATCTGGTCTAGTACACACCATTGCATACATCAAACTTCCTACCGCGAAAGAATATGGAACCTTACTCATGTACTCTACCTCATCATGTTAATTAGGACATTGTTCTTTACTTAACTTAAAATGTCTAGCCAAAGGTGTGCTTACCGGTTTAGCATCCTGCATATTAAACCATTTCAACACCTTGTCCACATAATCCTCTTGAGACAATATCAACCTGTGATTTTTCCTGTCCCTCTTAATGCTCATGCCAAGGATTTTCTTTGCTGCTCCCAAATCCTTCATAGCAAACGTTTGAGCTAATTTCACCTTAAGCTCAGAGATATCCTGCATGTGAGATCCTGCAACCAGCATATCATCTACATACAACAATAGAATAATATATCTACCATTATCAAATCTCTTAAAATATACGCAATGGTCGAATTGACACCTACTGTAGCCATGCTCAGTCATAAACCTGTCAAATTTCAAGTACCACTGTCTAGGAGCTTGCTTGAGGCCATACAAGCTTTTCTTCAACTTGCACACTAATTTCTCCTTACCCTTGACCTCAAAACCTTCTGGCTGTTCCATGTATATTTCCTCATCCAAATCTCCATGAAGAAACGCTGTCTTAACATCTAGCTGCTCAAGATGCAAATCCTCAAAAGCAACCAAAGACAATACAACCCTTATAGAAGTCATCTTAACAACAGGAGAAAAAATCTCACCAAAGTCAATACCTGGCTTTTGTGCAAATCCTTTTACCACCAATCTGGCCTTATATCTCATCTGTCCATCCTCACCTTCTTTCAACCTGTAGGTCCATCTGTTCTTTAGTGTTCTCTTACTAGCTGGCAACTCAACCAAATCCCATATTTGGTTCTCTCTTAAGGACTCCATCTCCTCAACCATGCCACGCTCCCACTTACTCCTGGACTCCACCTGTAATGCTTCTTCAAAACTCTCTGGTTCTCCACCATCGGTTAGCAATAAATAATATAAGGAAGGAGAATATCTAATTGGAGGCTTACTTACCCTTTCAGACCTCCTGATGGGTGTCTTGGACTCGTTCTCAACACGCTGTCCACCCAAATTTTCTGACAGTGACCGACCTCGGCCACCTGTAGACCTGTTACTGGCCGACATCGGTGCTTCCTGGCCGACGTCGGTGCCTAGTCTGCCGACGTCGGTCTCTGTATGACCGACATCGGTTTCTATACTGCCGATGCCGGTCCCTAACCTACCGACGTCGGTCTCTGTGTTTTCCTGTAAGTGATTATTTCTTTTTCCCGCGAGCTCATTTTGGACCATTACTTCATCCAATTCACCATTGCTCTGCCAAGATTGATCCAGCTTCCTTATCTGATCACTGTACATCACTCTTTCATTGAAAACAACATCACGGCTCCTAATTACCTTGTTAGTTCCTAGATTCCAAAATCTGAAACCAAAATCATCTGAGCCATAGCCAATAAACATGCACCTCATAGACTTAGCATCAAGCTTCTTTCTATTTTCCTTATCTATGTGCACAAAGGCTTCACAACCAAAAACTTTGAGATATGAGAGATCTACCTTTTTACCTGTCCATGCCTCTTCTGGAATTCCACCATCCAGAGCTGTAGAGGGTCCTCTGTTAATCAGGTACACTGCGGTGTCAACTGCTTCTGCCCAAAACTCTAAGGGCAACCCTACATGCAATCTCATACATCTTGCATGCTCCATGATAGTTATGTTCATCCTTTCAGCAATACCATTCTGCTGAGGTGTCCTTGGAACCATCCTTTGCCTACGGATTCTGTGTGTGTAACAATACCAGTTAAACTTAAGACTGCAGAACTCACCACCATTATCAGATCTCAAGCACTTTAATCTTCTGCCTGTTTCATTCTCAACCATAGCCTTCCAAATCTTAAAAGTCTCAAAAACATCAGATTTCTTTTTAATACAGTAGATCCATACCTTTCTTGTGGCGTCATCTATGAATGTAACATAGTACCGTGATCCGCCAATAGAGGCTACCTGAGCCGGTCCCCACACGTCTGTGTGAACAAGCTGCAACTTCTGCCTTTTCTTAGTAGACCCAGTCTTGAGAAAACTAACCCTTTTCTATTTTCCAAATACACAGTGCTCACAAAATTCTAGATCCATACTTTTCAAATCTGAAAGCATACCTTTAGACTTAAGAATTGACATCCCCTTCTCACTCATGTGGCCAAGCCTTGAGTGCCACAATTTAGCATCCACATCTGAAGTAGATAAAACTGAAGGAGATTTGTTAGTAACACAATTACACAAATAGAGAGTACCTTCTTTCTTACCTCTGGCCATAACAAGTGCACCCTTGGTCACCTTCCAAGAATCTGCTGTGAGAGTTACTGTACAACCCTCATCACCTAGCTTATCTGCAGAAATCAAATTTCTCTTCAAATTAGGAACATGCATCACATCTCTCAACACCCATGTGTTGCCATTCTGCATCTTCAGCTGCACTTTACCTTTGCCAGTAATCTTACAAGGCTCATCATCCCCTAAGTACACTATTCCAAAATCTCCATGGATATAGTCACTGAAATATTCTCTGTTAGGGGTAGCATGGAAAGATGCACCAGAATCTAATACCCAAGATTCTATATTATTATGCAAAGAGAAAATAAGAGCATCCTGTGCAATACCTGCAACCTTTGTCTCTTCCTTTCCTTCGTGCTGATTCTCCTCCTTAGGCTTTGACCAGCAATCTCTGCTTATGTGCCCCAACTTTCCACAGTTCCAACATTGTGGCCTTCTGCCATTCCTGGATTTAGATCTGCCTCTTCCCTTAGATTTAGATCTTGATCTCCTCTTGCTCTTTTCTTTTTGCCTTCCCCTGCTCTCGAGATTTAAAGCGTTCCCAGATGTCTCTTCTGTGCTTTTCTTGCAAATTTCCTCATTCAAAATAACACTAACAACATCCTCTACTTTCAAAATATTCGAAGCAGATGCAGTATTAGAAACTACCATTACCAAGCCATGCCAGCTTTCAGGCAAAGAACATAATATTAAAAAAGCTTTTATTTCATATTCAAATACAATATTGACTGAACTTAATTGGTTAACAATACCATGGAAATCATTCAGGTGATTAGAAACAGATCCACCTTCTTGCATATGCAAATTAAATAACTGCTTCATTAAATATACCTTATTTGAAGCTGAGGGTTTTTCATACAAATTTGCTAACGTAGTCATTAACTCTACTGTAGTTTTTGCCTGTGACAAATTAGATATCACAGTGGAGGCCAGACTCAGTCTTATAGACCCAAGAGCCTTTCTATCAAGAACTTCCCATTCTTCATCCTCCATGTCCTTGGGCTTCTTTGCTATCCCACCTAACGGTAAGTAAAGATCTTTCTGATATAGATAGTCCTCTATCTACATTCTCCAGTGTTGATAGTTCTTGCCATTAAAATTTTCCATTCTCAACTTACTTTCTTCTGCCATTGCTTCTCCCACTCAAACAGAAATCTCTGCAGAAACTCCTGTGAGCAACCTGTAATCCAAACACACTACACAGATCTGAACCACCTGTTAGTGAACCTGAGCTCTGATACCACTTGTTGGGGATCAACCAACAATGGATTACACTTGTGAAAGCAATAAACGTGGAAATAAATCAGATAGATAAGCAACTAGAATGATAAATAGCACAGAACAAGATATACAAAAAAACACCCTGAAAACTTGTATTAAAACTCTTTACAATAGGAATACAAATGAAGAAAATTCATTCTTCCACACCTCTCTCAGATGCACACAAGATCTCTCACTAGATCTCTATTCTTCAAGAGCTCTCTCTCAAGTACACTCAAATCCAACAACCTAGATTGATGCAACTCAGTACTGTCCTTCAAACATTCACAATGTTCTACTCATACTATTCAACTCTCTAAGCTAAGAAGATCTATCCTACATATAGAAATAGGAAACTTGAGCATGCTCTTACAACAAATAGTTAAGCCACTTCAACAAGGGCTCTAAAAATAATATTGCTAATAATAGAGACGCGAGCTTGAGTCTACAACTCAAACTCATCATGCAAACACTCGCTTCTGTCCTCGAAAATCACTTTCTGGACACACAGGTAACCGACGTCGGTTCCTGCCTGTTCGCCTGTGACCGTCGCTGGCCGACCCTACTGCCGACATTGGTGCCTCTGCAATTGCAACTGACCGACGTCGGTCGCTCCTGACCGACGCCGGCGTCTGTGTAGACCCGAACCTGTTTTGTATGCTCCTTGGTGAAGCTTTTAGCTCCACACCCTAACATTGGTTGAGAAACACACTAGAAGATAAGAACAATTTGAGGATGATAATGTCATGATCCACTAAAAAGGAAAATTCTAGGAACATATTTAATGCTTGAACTACATTTTCTAATCACTTGATCTTCATCTTTCACTTCCATGCCATCCTTCACTTGTCTTGCATGTATACAGACAAAATCCCCATAACTTTGAATCTGGACCAAGTCATGCTTCCTCTAAATTGAATGACTATTTGTCGAAGATGATGGCCATGTCGAAGGATGAGAGCCTCTTCATTAATTGTAAATACCAGCTCCTACTTTGAAACCTGGGCCAAATCTTTTTTATAGATGGAAAAACAACCTAAGGACATTGGTTTTCTTGTATCCATTTATGTTGATACAAGTCTATAGATTACATAACTTCTTTTGATATTTTTAAATGCTAATGGCTACTTGTAGGAGTTCAAATTTTAAAGTTTGTGGGCCCATCATCAATTCCTTTAGATAACTTATTTTGGCCATTTTCTTTAGACAATTTACTTAGACCCTTCCTGAAAATAATTTGTTTGAAAGAAATCATGTCTTTGGATTTTTTTCCAAGAATCTTTTAGATTAAATGAAATGGACCCTTCAAAATTATTGAAAGGATCCTTTCACTTTGAAAATACCCTTCAAAATTATTGAAAAAGCTCCTTTCAAAACCTTTGAAATAACCTTTCAAAAAAAAGAATTTGGTTCTTTGTAAAGGGAAAGTACCCTTAAATTTTTTTGAATGGACTGTTAGAATTTGAAAATGCCTTCAGCTTCTTACTTGTTTGAAAAGTCCATTCAAAAAAATGCAAGATACCCTTTGGGACTTCTAAAAATACCATTTTCCTAAGAAAAGAGTCTTCATAACCTTTCTTCCAGACAAGTTATCCAAAAGAATTATAAAACTTAGTCAGAAACAAAATTCTTGAGAGAGGAGAAACACTTAGTCCCATAAAAGGTTTGAAATAATAAACAAGAAAGACTTAACCAAAAAAGAGACTTTGAACTTAGCTTTTTTGGCTTGCAGGCTTATCCTTGAACACAATTGCTATATCCTTAGAAAAGCTTCCTTGGACCCTCTCTATTTGCAAATGTTGGATCCATTTCTATACCTTTGATCCACTACATCATTAAACCATGTAAGATCTTTATATGTGGGCAAAAAATGGCCAACAAGACCCAAGCTTGAGGGTTAATGTAGGTAGAGATCAAGACATCAGGGGTTCTAGATCATGTGATAATATTTACCCTAACCCCATTTTCCACCATTTTATTTTACTGTATTTGTTGTTTCATGTGTGTAGATAGACCTAGGGTTTAAAGATTAAAATGACTATATAATGAGATCCATTGACATTCAACTTCCAAAATTTCATACGTGGGCTCACATAGGGACACCAAACAAAACCCAAAAAAGTTAGATCTCTATGGCTAGTTTGGACAACAACAAAAAGAGTGGAAAATAGTGACAGACCTTGAAGTGTCCTATTTTTATCACTCATATCCTTTCACCAAATGAAAACTAGATCTAGGTTCCTAACATCTTCCCAGTCCTGCATAGTAGTTTTTAGGCTTTGAAATAGTCATCTCAGTCTATTTTTTTAGATAAGTTACTTATTTTCCCTATGTAGTTAGTTTAATATAATTGATTTACATCTATATTTTACTATATTTAATTACATTTTCCCCCTTTACTTTAGACCCTTTATTGTTTAGGAACTAGACCCTAGTTTCCTAAAAATAATAAAATAGTTATTTAAAAACTATGAATAAATAGGATATTAAGTAATATTAAAACAATATTCAATGGTTATTAAAACCATTAAAAATAGGATACTAATTTGGGATGAAAATTTAATAATATTCTATGGAATAAACAAAGCCATGAATATGATATTAAGGATAATAGATTATCCCATTAGGGTAAATATGAATGTGTGGAAAGAAATATCTTGGTGGCATTAGCAAAATTATAGGGTAAAGTTGATAATGGGGTAATGTGGGTAAAGTTCAGTTTGGTCCCACATTTGCAATACAATATCCATTAGCAATAAAATAAATTTTATATAAAAATTAATTGTATAAACTCTTTATATTTTTGCCACGTGTCAACTTTCCCATTATGACACTTGTCTTTTCCACATTTTTTCATTCAAACCATCTGATGAGTGAAAATCCTCTAGATCATATGGGGAAGAGCATTTTTATGATGAAAAAGATAATTATGTGGTGTTTGAAGACATTATAACAACCATAGGATCTAAAGAAGACTCTTTTGAACATCAACCCTTAGAGGAAGAAGATGAAGCTCTCCGAAGGTTGATTGAATTAGGTGCTAGATTGCCCTCAGACTTTCCTATGGAATAATTACACACCTTGGTTAGGGTAGAAGATAAAAAATGAGAATAATCCCTTGCTCATATTGAAAAATCCAAAATTTCCACCAAATGATCAAGATATTGCCACCAAGATCAAGAAAATAAGTCAACGGTATGTAGACCAACTTATCATAGACTTAATTGATTCTTTAGATGCCACTTCAATACATAATAATGATTCCAAATAAAAAGAGAATATTGTAAAAAAAAAACATCATAATTTAGTTGAGAATGTTAAGGTGTGGAGCCTAAAATCTTCACATATGAGCGCATTACCAAAGTTGCAGGTTTACACAGTCACCAGTGTCGGTCAAGAGCGATCGATGTCGATCAGGAACAGTTGAAGAAATGCCAGCATCAGTAGAGGATCGGCCGACGATGGTCACAGGCAAGCAGGCAGGGACCGGTGTCGGTTACCTGTGCGTCCAGAATTCTATTTTTGAGGATAGAACCGAGTGTTTGCATGATGAGTTTAAGTCTTAGTCTTAAGTTCGCGTTTCTATTTTTAGTAAGATTGTTTTTAGAGCCCTTGTTCAAGAGGCTTCACTGTTGGTTGTAAGTGCATGCTCAAGTTTCCTAATTCTATATGTAGGAAAGATCTTCTTAGCTTATTTGAGCAAGAGTAGAACATTGTGAATGTTTGAAGAACAGTACAGATTGTATCAATCCAGATTGTTGGAGTTGATTGTACTTGAGAGAGAGAGCTCTTGAGGGATAGAGATCTAGAGAGAGATCTTGTGCATCTGAGAGAGGTGTGGAAGAAAGAAGTTTCTTCAATTGTATTCCTTTTGTAAAGAGTTTAATACAAGTTTTCAGGGTGGTTTCTTGTATCTCTTGTTCTTTGCTATTTATCATTCTAGTTACTTATCTATCTAATTTAATTCCATGGTTTACTGATTTTATAAGTGTAATCATATTATTGGTTGATCCCCAACAAGTGGTATCAGAGCTCAGGTTCACTAACAGGTGGTTCAGATCTATGTAGTGTGTATTGATTACAGGTTGCTCACAGGGGTTTTTGCAGGGATTTCTGTTTGAGTGGGAGAAGCAATGGCAGAAGAAATTAAATTGAGAATGGAGAAGTTTAATGGCAAGAACTATCAACATTGGAGAATGCAGATAGAGGACTATCTATATCAAAAAGATCTTTACTTACCGTTAGGTGGGATTGCAAAGAAGCCCAAGGACATGGAAGATGAAGAATGGGAAGTTCTTGATAGAAAGGCTTTAGGGTCTATAAGACTGAGTCTAGCATCTACTGTGATATCTAATTTATCACAAGCAAAAACAACGGTAGAGTTGATGACTACTTTAGCAAATTTGTATGAAAAACCCTCAGCTTCTAATAAGGTATATCTTATGAAGCAGTTATTTAATTTGCATATGCAAGAAGGTGGATCTGTATCTAATCACCTGAATGATTTCCATGGAATTGTTAATCAATTAAGTTTAGTCAATATTGTGTTTGATGATGAAATAAAAGCTCTTTTAATATTATGTTCTTTGCCTGAAAGCTGGCATGGCTTGGTAATGGCAGTTTCTAATACTGCATCTGCTTCGAATATTTTAAAAGTAGAGGATGTTGTTAGTGTTATCTTGAATGAGGAAATTCATAGGAAAAGTATAGAGGAAACATCAGGGAATGCTTTAAATCTTGAGAGCAGGGGAAGGCAAAAAGAGAAGAGCAAGAGGAGATCAAGATCTAAGTCTAAGGTGAGAGGTAGATCCAAATCCAGAAATGGCAGGAGGCCACAATGCTGGAATTATGGAAAGATGGGGCACATAAGCAGAGATTGCTGGTCAAAGCCTAAGGAGGATAATCAACATGAAGGAAAGGAAGAAGCAAAGGTTGCAGGTATTGCATAAGATGCTTTAATATTCTCTTTGCATAATAATATAAAATCTTGGGTATTAGATTCTGGTGCATCTTTTCATGCTACCCCTAATAGAGAATATTTTTGTGACTATATCCATGGAGATTTTGGAATAGTGTACTTAGGGGATGATGAGCCTTGTAAAATAATTGGCAAAGGTAAAGTGCAGCTGAAAATGTAGAAGGGAAACACATGGGTGTTGAGAGATGTGATGCATGTTCCTAGCTTGAAGAGAAATTTGATTTCTGTAGGAAAGTTAGGGGATGAGGGTTGTACAGTAACTCTCACAACAAAATCTTGGAAGGTGACCAAGGGTGCACTTGTTATGGCCAGAGGTAAGAGAGTAGGTACTCTCTATTTATGTAATTGTGTTACTAATATTTCTCCTTTTGTATTATCTACTTCAGACGTGGATGCTAAATTGTGGCACTCAAGGCTTGGCCACATGAGTGAGAAGGGGATGTCAATTCTTAAGTCTAAAGGTAAGCTTTCAGATTTGAAAAGCATGGATCTAGAATTTTTTGAGCACTGTGTATTTGGAAAATAGAAAAGGGTTAGTTTTCTCAAGACTGTGTCTACAAAGAAGAGGCATAAGTTGCAGCTTGTTCACACAGATGTGTGGGGACCGGCTCAGGTAGCTTCTATTGGAGGATCACAGTACTATGTTACATTCATAGATGATGCTACAAGAAAGGTATGGATCTATTGTATTAAGAATAAATCTGATGTATTTGAGACTTTTAAGATTTGGAAAGCTATGGTTGAGAATGAAATAGGCAGAAGATTGAAGTGCCTGAGATCTGACAATGGTGGTGAGTTCTGCAGCCTTAAGTTCAACTGATATTGTTATATGCATGGAATTCGTAGGCAAAGGATGGTTCCAAGGACACCTCAGCAGAATGGTATTGCTAAAAGGATGAACAAAACAATCATGGAGCATGCAAGATGTATGAGATTGCATGCTAGGTTGCCCTTAGAGTTTTGGGCAGAAGCTATTGACACTGCAGTGTACCTGATTAACAGAGGACCCTCTACAGTGCTGGATGGTGGAATCCCAGAAGAGGCATGGACAGGTAAAAAGGTAGATCTCTCATATCTCAAAGTTTTTGGTTGTGAAGCCTTTGTGCACGTAGATAAGGAAAATAGAAAGAAGTTGGATGCCAAGTCTATGAGGTGCACATTTATTGGCTATGGCTCAGATGATTTTGGTTTCAAATTTTGGAATCTAGGAACTAACAAGGTAATTAGGAGCTGTGATGTTGTTTTCAATGAAAAAGTGATGTATAGTGATTAGATGAAGAAGCTGAATCAATCTGGGCAGAGCAATAGAGAATTGGACGAGGTGACGGTCCAAAATGAGCTCGCGGGAAAAAGAAATAATCACTTGCAGGAAAACACAGAGACCGATGTCGGCAGGGTAGGAACCGACGTCGGCAGTACAGAAACTGATGTCAGTCATACAGAGACTGACATCAGCAAAATAGGCATCGACATCGGTTAGGAAGAACCAACGTCAGCCAGTAATAGGTCTGGAGGTGGCTGAGGTCGGCCACTGTCAGAGAATTTGGGTGGACAACGTGTTGTGAACGAGTCTCAGACGCCCATCAGGAGGTCAGAAAGGGTAAGTAAGCCTCCAATTAGATATTCTCCTTCATTATACTATTTATTGCTAACTGATGGTGGAGAACTAGAGAGTTTTGAAGAAGCATTACAGGTGGAGTCCAAGAGTCAGTGGGAGCATGGCATGGTTGAGGAGATGGAGTCCTTGAGAGAAAACCAAACATGGGATTTGGTTGAGTTGCCAGCTGGTAAGAGAACACTGAAGAACAGATGGACCTACAGGTTGAAGGAAGGTGAGAATGGACAGATGAGATATAAGGCCAGGTTGGTAGTGAAAGGATTTGCACAAAAGCCAGGTATTGATTTTGGTGAGATTTTTTCTCTTGTTGTTAAAATGACTTCTATACGGATTGTACTGTCTTTGGTTACTGTTGAGGATTTGCATCTTGAGCAGCTAGATGTTAAGACAATGTTTCTTCATGGAGATTTGGATGAGGAAATATACATGGAACAGTCGGAAGGTTTTGAGG
The DNA here is from genome assembly GCA_037957365.1 of Torreya grandis. Classification (NCBI taxonomy): domain Eukaryota; kingdom Viridiplantae; phylum Streptophyta; class Pinopsida; order Cupressales; family Taxaceae; genus Torreya; species Torreya grandis. The sequence goes on along the minus strand of JARHVA010006922.1, from coordinate 248,048 downwards.
TCAAAGGTAAGGAGAAGTTGGTGTGCAGATTGAAGAAAAGCTTGTATGGCCTCAAGCAAGCTCCTAGACAGTGGTATTTAAAATTTGACAGGTTTATGACTGAGCATGGCTACAGTAGGTGTCAATCTGACCATTGTGTGTATTTTAAGAGATTGGATAATGGTAGATATATTATTCTATTGTTGTATGTAGATGATATGCTGGTTGTAGGATCACACATGCAGGATATCTCTGAGCTTAAGGTGAAATTAGCTCAAATGTTTGCTATGAAGGATTTGGGAGCAGCAAAGAAAATCCTTGGCATGAGCATTAAGAGAGACATGAAAAATCACAGGTTGATATTGTCTCAAGAGGATTATGTGGACAAGGTGTTGAAACGGTTCAATATGCAGGATGCTAAACCGGTAAGCACACCTTTGGCTGGACATTTTAAGTTGAGTAAAGAACAATGTCCTAATTCACATGATGAGGTAGATTACATGAGTAAAATTCCATATTCTTCCGCAGTAGGGAGTTTAATGTATGCAATGGTGTGTACTAGACCGGATATTGCCCAAGAAGTGGGAGTTGTAAGTAAGTATATGGCCAATCCAGGAAAGGAACACTGGAAAGAAATTTAGTGGATCCTTAGATATCTGAGAGGAACCAGTAGTAGGCACTTGTGCTATGGATGTTTAGATACTTCTCTACATGGTTATGTCAATTCAGATATGGTAGGTGATTTGGATGGCAGGAGGAGCACCACAGGTTATGTTTTCACTATTGGTGGAATGGCGGTTAGTTGGATATCAAAGTTGTAGAAGGTTGTTGCCTTGTCAACTACAGAAGCAGAGTATATTACAGCCACATAAGCTAGCAAAGAGATGATATGGATGACACGGTTCATGGAAGAGCTTGGAAGGGAGAAAGGGAGTTGCAGATTGTATAGTGACAGTCAGAGTGCAATCCATTTAGCTAAGAATTCAGCCTTTCATTCAAGAACCAAGCACATATAGCTAAGGTACCACTTCATATGGTAGGTATTGGAAGATGGTGAGTTGAAGCTAGAGAAGATCCATACAGATAGGAATCCTGCTGATATGTTAACCAAGCCGGTTACAAAGGAAAAGTTGAATATTCATTCAACTTCTGTTGGTCTTCATGATTGAGTTGAAGATGGAGGAGCTAGAAGATGTTGCTGTACAGGTACTGGTGCAGCTGTTTATCTCCAAGTGGGAGATTGTTAAGGTGTGGAGCCTAAAATCTTCACATATGAGCGCATTACCAAAGTTGCAGGTTTACACAGTCACTGGCGTCAGTCAGGAGCGACCGACATCGGTCAGGAATAGTTGAAGAAATGCCGGCATCGGTAGAGGATCGGCCGATGACGGTCATAGGCAAGCAGGCAGGAATCGGTGTCAGTTACCTGTGCATCCAGAATGCTATTTCCGAGGACAGAACTGAGTGTTTGCATGATGAGTTTAAGTCTTAGTCTTAAGTTTGCATTTCTATTTTTAGTAAGATTGTTTTTAGAGCCCTTACTCAAGAGGCTTAACTATTGGTTGTAAGTGCATGCTCAAGTTTCCTAATTCTATATGTAGGAAAGATCTTCTTAGCTTATTTGAGCAAGAGTAGAACATTGTGAATGTTTGAAGAATAGTACAGAGTTGTATCAATCCAGATTGTTGGAGTTGATTGTACTTGAGAGAGAGAGAGCTCTCGAGGGATAGAGATCTAGAGAGAGATCTTGTGCATCTGAGAGAGGTGTGGAAGAAATAAGTTTCTTCAATTGTATTCCTTCTGTAAAGAGTTTAATACAAGTTTTCAGGGTGGTTTCTTGTATCTCTTGTTCTTTGCTATTTATCATTCTAGTTACTTATCTATCTGATTTAATTCCGCGGTTTATTGCTTTCATAAGTGTAATCATATTGTTGGTTGATCCCCAATAGAGAACACATCTATGATGGACCATGGTATCTCAATCAAACAAAACAAAAGGAAAGAGTTTCTACAAAATGCTTTTCCAGACACAAAGCATGCATTTTTCATTCACTAAGAGACCCTTGCTCCTTTGTAGAATCAAAGAATTAAAAAAATAGTACGTATTGAAGAAATTATTTAAAACACTTGGAAAGTTCCTCTCAACCAATGTGTACTTCGGTGAATCAACCATGAAATCCCCAAAACCAATAAAACACTTACAATTCATGATGACAGATTTTAGGGAATGTTTATCAACCCAAGAATTAGTAGCCTACCTAATCGAATCAAGGAGTGAACCAAAATAAAGTTGTATATCATAGGGATTATATCCCTTAAAAATTAATGTAATAGAGGCACATACCTCCCCAAAAAAATTATATCCCACCTACCAATACACTAAACATGTAAGAGTGGAATTCAATGAAGGTAATTGTGTCATGATTGGAGATAGGAATTTGAGTCAAGAAATACAAGTTTGATGATAATGTCCATATCCATATCCATTCAACTTGAGTTTTCTCTAAGTCCCTTTTCCACCTCATTTCAAGAAACCTAAATTTTACAAATATGAAGGGAAGGGTGACCTTCATCAACATATTCATGCATTTTTTGTATTATGACAAGAGGTAGTTTATTGTAGCATTTACTTGCTTTGCTTGTTTCCACAAAGTTTAGTAGGACAAACATTAGACTAGATCATTAAGTTACCTAAGGGATTAGTGGTAGATTGGAATGATTTATCTAATTTTTTTTCAACCACTTCTCTTATAATATTGAACTTGAGTTGATTGTGGTCAACTTGTGCAAATCCAAATAATAAGATGGAGAAAGCTTCACAACATATCTATAATGGTGGAGAGTATTAGTTGGATGTTTTCAACATAATTTTCTAAATAAATAAATAATTCATGGATATTTTTTCACAAAACCTACACCTTGAGGTGATGGATAATATACAACTCACTTTTACAAACACACTCAAGGAAATTATAGACAAGGGTGTGTAGATTGTGAAGGTGCTTATCACTAAAGGCATTGTCAAGATTTATTAACAAGGTCAAATGTCTAATCAAACCCAATCACATGTTCAAGCTATTACAATAGATAAACCTAAGGGGTTTAATAAGAACAAAAACATGGTAGGGAATGGAGTAACCAAATCTAGACACATACAAATAGTGCAATCTTTGGCAATTCCATATATATAATTAGCTCTACCTAATCCACTAACTACTTTACAAAGGGTCACTCTACAAAGGGAATTTAATAAGAGAAGATAATCTAATTGTGTGGCCTATACCAAGGCCATTTCTTGAAGATCAACCCAAACCCGATTAGTATCAGGTAGATGGATTTTTATTTAGATACTTCTACATACTTTGGAAATCATGTAAACTTTCTTGGTCATGAAAAAAGATAAAAAATTGATATTCTTGGGTGAAAACCTCTGTGAGGTACTCTTTGGTCAAGGAAATAGTAAATAAAAAGACAATCCCTCAAGTGAAAACCTATTTTAGGCACTCTTGGATGGGGAAGTTTACACATCTCCATATGACACACAAGGTCCATCAAGTCCCAGTTCCATAGCCAATACCAACATCACATCATAACAATAACAAGTATTTGAGAATCTTGCTCTTGACTTTCTAAAAATATTTTCTAGTTATCCATTACCTAAACTGGTGGATTCTAGTTTGTCACATTATCTATAACTTTGGTAAGAATAAACAAATACTATAGAAGTAGAAGATCAAGATAAAATGCTTCCAACTATTTTAGAAGATGGTTCTACACTCCTTGTAGAAAACATTATTGAAGTGAACTTGGGAACATATGATGATCCTAGAATTTTTTAATTTTGCAGCCTCCCTTACTAATTAGGATCATGATCACATTGTTACTATTCTAAGAGATTTCATTGATACCTTTACATGGGCTTACTTTGACATGCCAGGCTTAGACCTTGACTTGGTTATGCATCAACTTGTTGTCCATCCATATGTTAAGATAGTAAAACATAAATAGAGAATGATGCATCCATGCATCACTCGTTTGGTTAAATTAAAAGTGGAGAAATTTTTCAGAGCATGCTTCATTTGACCACTAGATAATTTTGATTGGATATCAAACATAACTCCAATCAGAAAAAAGCCATAGGGTATACACCTTTTTACTAATTTTAGAGATATCAATAACGAATGCCCCAAAGATGATTTTCCTTTGCCCAAAATTGATGTGATCACTGATTATACTACTATGTATGAGATGTTATTCCTCATGGATGGATTTTTTGGATACAATCAGATCAAGATAGCTCAATAATACCAGCATAAGACTAAATTCACCACACCATGGGGAACATTCTATTATCAAGTCATGGCATTTGGCTTGAAGAATGCTAGTGACACTTATCAACATGATTTGACTATCATCTACCATGACATGATGCATGACATTTTTGAAGACTATGTTGATGACATCTTAGCTAAATCAAGAACATGTTCCATACATCTTGACATTTTATGAAGAATCTTTAAAAGACTTTATGAGTATAAGGTCCATTTAAATCCCAAGAAGTGTGTCTTTAGCATCACTCTAGGAAAATTACTAAGATTTATTATATCACAGAGGGATTAAAATGGATCTTAATAAGGTCAATTCCATTATATAAATTCCTCCACCTTCCATTCTCAAATAACTCTATAGCCTGCAAGGAAAGATCCAATCTATTTGCATGTTCATTTCACAACTAGAAAACAAGTGCCACCCATTTACACACCTATTGAAGAAAGGGATTACTTTTCAATAGGATAAGGAGTGTCAATCAACATTTTTGAATCTCATCACATATTTGGCTAACCTGCCAATCTTGAGTCTGCCAACACCTGAACAAACATTGATTCTTTATATTTTAGCGATTAAACATGCACCAGGGGTACTCTTGGCCTAACATGATGATCAATGTAAGGTACATGTAATTTATTATTTAATTCACATACTTGTGGATTATGAGCATAATTATAAACCTATTGAGAAGGCATATTTAGCTATGGTGTTCACCTCCCAAAAGTTGTGACACTATATGTTAAACACAAAAGTATTGTCATTGTTAAAGTGGACCCCTCAAGTATTTATTATCCAAAGCAACTCTTACAGGTCACATGGATAAAGGGCTCATGTTATTCAGTGAATATGATGTTGAGTAATAGAATGAAAAGGCTATCAAGGGGTAGGTTATTACTGATCAACTTATAGAGGCCCTTATTATAGACACTCAACCATAAAGATTTGATTTTCTGATCATTTTGTTATGATAATAGAAGAAGTACTACATGAACCTAAGAAATGGAAACTTTACTTTGATGGTTCCTTCACATCTCATGGATTAAGGGCTGAAATTTGTTAATTACACCACAAGGGGATTTGATTCATAAGGCATTTCATATAAATTTTGATTGTACCAACAATATGGTCAAATATGAGGAACTTATTGTAGGACTTCATCTTGCAATATAGTGGGATATCCAACACTTATTGGTCTATAAGGAGTTCTAATTAATTATCGATCAAACCACATATCAGTATCAAACTAGAGATGACAAGCTCATCCCCTATAAGCATATTATGGATAATCTCAAGACCCATTTCAAATCCTTAAAATATGAATAGGTACCATGGGCCAACAATAGATCTACTAATGCAATGGAAATAATTAGGTCCATGATACAAATTGATAGAAATGCTAAAGAATATAGGTTTCTCATTAAAAATCTCCTACAACCTACTTATGTCTTACCAAATTTAGAGAGGGTATGCATGGTTTTTGGTCCCAATCCCCCATCTAAACTGCCTTGGTTTCAAGACATTTATAATTATTTTCATGACCAATTTTTTCCACCTGACCTTTCCAATAATCATCATAAACTTTCCCTTCATTGAATAACCCATTATACCCTCCTTGGAAACACACTTTATCATAAAGGCTATGATAGAATACTTCATTATTTATCTTTAGGAAAATCTAAGTTATCACTTAAGGAAGTTCATGAAGGAATGTGATATAGAGGATAGACCAACTTATCTCTCACTTCTCTTTGTTCTTGATTTACTCCTTTCACAGTAGATCACTAGTTCATTATGCATTTATTGGTTCTACGATTCCTTAGAATAGTTTTTGGTTCTTGGCACCTTAAAAAATCTCTTTGTAGTCCTTTAATACTCTTATTTCAATTTACACACCTTTCAAATCACCAACTCACTCCCTTCATAACTCTGTACATCTTGATAGATAGGTTGGTAGCCTTTTTTTAGAGAATTCTTGCTAGTATGAAAGTGTATGAAGGAAATTGAAGAGTCTAATCTCAGATTCTAGTACCCTCTATCCTACTGCTACTCTTTATGAAATTTAAAGTGATAAATCTACTTTAAAGACCCCTTTATAGACCTTTCTAAGTCACTATTAGGCCTAATTAGGCCTTCCTTACATCCAACTATCTATAATCCCTTGTAATTATATGACTATGTACAAAAACAAACTAGAAACTCAAAAATATATGAAAACACATGGATACCTATAAAACTTCAAAATTTTAAGAACTTTCATTGGTTAAAACATCTTAAAGTTTGATTTTGGTTTTCAAACCCTAGTTTGGGGCTTATAGCCACTGTATGTACTTGAGAGCACTTATTTAGAGTTTTAATGTTCTATACTTGGTTTCAAAAGGTCCTAAAAGTTATTTTTGACCTATTTTACCATAATACAACTTTTAAAATTAATAGTAGCTCTTGTTTTCATCTCTGTTCTACTTTTATGTTTAATTCTTGGTTCCACTATTTATTCAAACACAGTCTATAGGGTTTTTGGGATTTATATTGAGGTTTAATACCTTCTAAGATTGGTTTTTAAATAATATAAATGCTTTATAAGACTTTAATGTAACTTCTTACACCTATTCCAAATGTTAGTTACCAATTCTAATATCTCTATGTAGCACATTCACAAGACTCTGTGTTATGATAGTCTTTGCAAAATATATTCCAACTAGGGTTGTTTATGCATAGGTATTGAGGATAATTCAATCTAACATCATCTTACCCTACTTTGGTATTGAATAATTTCACACTCACCTACATTCATGCATTTGATCTACCTTGTATCAATTTAGTTTTCAATCTCTTTTGGGGTATTTATTATATTCCTTGGTGTTTCCTATTAGTAATTACATATAAAGGCTCTTTTATATGCTATAATATTTCTTCTATATCATTTACCATCATTCTCCACCTCATTGACATTAGTTTTTTGACTAACTTTCTTGTAACCTCTTCACTAAATTTTCATAGGCCATTCCCACTCAAGTGTAAAATCTTGTTATAGGTTATAATAACTAAGTATTTTTGCCATGAGAGATCTCCATTTGTCATATTCCATCTATAAAAATCTCCTCTGACCCCTGGAACTCATTTTTCCTATCTTTTCTACACATAAACCTTACCTTGTCTTCATAAGGCTAATAGAATTTTCTGAGCAATTATCCTTGGATTGATCAATATAATCAATTTTTATAATAAATTTTCACTTTAATATACTTTTCTTATCCCCTTTTATGTAATTGTAAAGTTTCATGGCTTAACTCTTTCCCAAGGTAATACTTAAGAAACTACCTGACTTTTAGGCCTTTTTAGCCCTCTTTTGATGACACAATGCTAGAATCCATACATGCCATACCCCTTTCAACTCAAAACCACTTTAATTAGCTTAATTATGTTTAGGATAGATAAAATAATTTTTTTTACCCTTTTTCCATAGTGGAATCTCTTGTAATGGCCCAAACCCTAGTTTTAGGGTTTCTAGCCTCTATTTAGGGCCAAGAGCCTTAAAAATTCTATGTCTTGAGTTTAAAAAGGATTAAAGATGCCAAATAAATTTTCATATGTATATTTTAAGGTATTATATCCTTTCCCATAGGTTGTAATCTTCCTCTCAACCTTTTCACTCTCCAAACACCAAACCCCCAGTTGACTATGTTCTTTCTGACTGTGCATGGCAAAAAACCATCCAAGTATAAAGTATCTATGTCTAGTGTTTATTAAAATTTTATTAAACATTATCAAAGTATTTTACAAATAATATCAACTTTCCAATTAGTCATTTCTCGTAACAACCTTCACAAGTGCATATTGCACTATAGGCAAAAATCTGAGTCTGTGGAACCATTGCATAACAATCCTCAAAATATCTCTTTATTGTTCATTAAAGACACAATATATGTAGGGTTGAAAAAAATATAGGTAATTATATAATACATTTTACTTACTCATATTTAATCCATAATATTCAACCCCAAATCAATTTGCTAACCTAATTGCTTACACATTCCTAGTGTCTTGATATGCTAAAAGAAGGTACTATATAACTAGTTTCATTCTCACGTTATCCATCTATTTATATAAAATTATTAAATATATTAAACATCAATACATACATATACTTATCTGTAGATAGAGTTAACCAAATTCTTTCATTCATTCCACTTACATTTCACTGTGTGCTAGGACTATGTGTATACATTTTATAAAGAGATTTATTATTTTAAGGATATTACCATAGAATTAATATTTATCCTTGAAACCTATACTAAATGTATATTATTCTCTCCAATAAATAACTTGCAACACTTAGTGAGGAACAATTAATTATTACTAGACTAGTTTGTCACAAACCAACAAGATATAGGGTAGTGTTCAACCTTGACACTGAGTTTACTACATAGAAATGCCTTAACCAGTTATAAAAGGGAATGAATAGGTTCAATACATTAAAACCATTAGCATAAATATTCACAACTTATTACCACTAAACATTACTTCAATTTCTCCACTTTGACTGTGTCTTGTAGTTAATCCTTGATTTTTATCTTCAATCATGCTTTCCCCTGCAACCTTACACACATGTTAACATATTCATGGTCTTGAATAAATTAAATGGAAACTTGAAAGAAATAAAATAATATATGTTATATGGATAAGCCACAACAATCTCTTTACTTTATTTAAACCACTGTTAATAATTACAATACAGTCCTTCCAAGGACTTGAATTCCTTCTTGAGGAACTTTTACAATTTCTTCTTTCTCAAACTCTCCTCTCTTATTTGAGACCACATAACTTAATATATGAACTATCTCTTAAAATTACCTTCCTTTTTTTCATTTCCATGTAGGTTTTCCCAAAATAGTTACAAAACCACTTCTTATTCTTGAACCCAACGTACAAGAGTACTTTCACACCTATGCATATGACTTGTCTCAAGATAAAAACATGAAATGTATTCAAAAACATGTATAATGACTTGAATATACCTCAAAAATTGATTTACTCATCTAAACACTCCAATACATGTATTCTACCCTCTTAGGCTCACTTTCAATATTTTAATTTTCAAATGCTTAGTTTTGGAGGGAAAAAACCTATAGACCATATAACTCAAATTTATGACTCAAAATAAATTTATAAGGAAAAAATAGACCTAATAAGGTCCATTAAACTAATTTAATCTCAAATTTGACCACCTTTTACTTTTTATTGACCAAAATACAGAATTGTTATTTCCTAGCTTGATGCTCCAGCATTAGCTATATGGTTTCTAAGCCAAATGACATGAATATTAACACATGCATTACTTTATATAAATTTAAAAATAGGAATTAAACCCACCAAATTCAAATCAATCACCATAAACACTACTTTATTGACTCTCCTCTTATTGAGCATTCTATTTATAATCATGCCACATTTACACATACATGAAATGGGGTTACACGTCTTCTTTTTATCAAATTTGAGAATATTCATTCATTGTTTCTTGGGACTAGATCCCTCCTCCTTAGAATACATATAAAAAAAATGAATCAAAACCAAAATTTTCATGCTTTATATCAAATCTAACTACCCTAACTACCTTCCAATGTTCACTTGCAAGGGAGTTTGCACCTTGACATAATCATCAAGGTTTATTGCCTGCACAAGGTGACCTATGCTTATGTAAATAGATCTATGGTTATTTTATTTATGTTTCCTAAAAATTAAAACTTTCAAAACTTAAAAATTATCCTACAACATCCATTCTAATCTAAAATATTCCAAAATTCAAATTTGCCAAAATGGTAGGAAAACTCCAATTTGAATTTCTAACCTTCCTAGACACTCCCAAGAACTTATAAAGCATTAAAAGGTGCATGTTTAGATAAATAACACATTTATAATCATCCTAAACATGATTATTGACCCATATTCAATTGATCTAATCAAAATTTGTTAAAACAACACAAAACTTGTCATCCATATAGGATGCTTCCACATCATAATGTGTGGAGGCCACACCAACAGTGTAGTCTTAGAAAAAAAGCTCCTCAGAATAGGTTACTATTGGTCCAAATGGAGGTATATGTTTGTAATTATGTGAGGAATTGTGTTGATTTATAACAACATGGTAATTTGATACACACCTTCCTTGGCACTACAACCGATTACTATACCATGGCCATTCTCTATATGGGGCATCAATCTCATCAAGAAAATTAACTCCACATCTTCTGATGGCCATAAGCATATTATCACTACTACCAAATATTTTACTAAGTAGATCGAGGCCATTCCTTTCACTTACATGATTTCCAAGTTCATAAATTACCATATCATTTGTCGATATGGAATCTCAACCCATATTATATCTGATAATGGTGAATCATTTATAAATCAAGATGTTAAAGATCTTTTTGTAAAATTCAAAATCAAGCACAAGAAACACATGCCATATAACCTGAAAGGCAATTGTTAAGATGAGGCGTAAAAAAAAACCATTATTTCCATATTTAAAAAGATTGTTAAAATGCTAGCCGTAATTGGCATTTGAAAAATTTTCCTACCCTTTGGGCTTATCGTACTAGTCATCAAAACCCCGTAAGAGCCACTCCATACTCCTTTATTTATGGCAAATAATCTATTATCTCAAATGAGATCAAGCTACTTTCATTACAAGTATCTTTGGAGAATATTGAAGATGATGAAAAGTATAAAGTTTATCAGTTACAAGAGCTAGAGTGCCTCAATGGAAAGTGTTTGGTTGCCCTAGAAAACATACAATCTTATTAGAATAGATTATGTAGATGCTATAACAAGCACATTTTCCCTCAAGAGTTTGAAATTGGTGATTTGGTCTGGAAAGAGAATTAGAAGAACATAAATGATGAACACAATAAAAAGGATAAGTTTCAACCCAGTTGGTAGGCCCATATGTAATCACAACAAACTATGGATCGAGGGCATACGGGTTGGCTACTCCAAGTGGTGAAGAACTCCCATAGCCCATGAAAATTGTACATATCAAGGGGTTTTATGATTGATAGCTTTTGAACCATTATCTAAAAGACCCATTACTTGGGGGAAACTTGTGCTGAAGTCATTTTATCCCCTATTATATCCTAGAGCATCCTATCTTGGACCAAATTCATTTTTTCTTGACCTACCCTAGACCATTCTCATGAGAACAATATTATTTTATGACTTTGGACCATTGAAAATCTAAACTATTGGCACTTTGGATTATTTATTTTCCAACTAGACTCTTTTTATCCCACCCTGGACCATCCTATCTTGGACCCAATTCATTTTATCTCATTTTATTCTAGATCATTCTACTAAGAACAATATTCTTTTCATACCCTAGACCATTGTAACCTGGATGATTTTATACCTTGACTAATTATGACCTTGATTATGACTCATAGGCATTATGGACAGACTCAACACTAGTTCTACAAAGTAGTTCAGCCTGGAAAATATTTTATAGCTTCCTCTTATAGATAAGTGAACAAGGCTACATAAATACATGGTTTTTGCCTATTGATTGGTTCTTTAGATTTATCTAGCACTAAATACTATTTTGTTCTTTATTTTACTACTATTTGGTTGGTATTATTGCTTTAGCAAGATCACACTCTTGCCATTTTGTGAGCTTGGGCCATTACATTTGGCTTTAGCTATTATTGGAACTTCTACTCTTGGACATGCATCTCCTTGATTAGTTGGTTCCCTATGCTATTTTTTATATCCATGATCCTTATTGTAGCTAGTTTAGCTATTATTTGAGCTCTTATCTATAGAAGTGAATATCCTTAGTTAGGTAGTTCCTTGGGCCTCTTGTTCACATTTAACTTCTGTTGCTTATCCTAAAAACATAAAAACATTATCTTACACTTTTGCTTATTCTAATCCTATGCTCTTGCCATTTTGTAAGTAATCATTTGAATGCTCTTGCTATTTTGTGAGACTATTTCCTTATTTCCTCTACAACATCAATCATGTTTTTTTATGATCACTTTTATTCTATCCCATTTCCTAAGAGAACTACATTTGGCCTGAATTTCATGTTAGATGTCACATCCATGGAACTATGTAGGCAACATCTACTTATCTTGTACATCTGGAGTCAACTCAGTCATCCCCTTCCTTTTCTTATTCCCTCCCCCTCCCCCTCTCCCCATTTTGTTATCTTATTGTTTCCCTGTCACTTGGGGGCAACTTTGTGTCCTTTATTCTTATTACACTATCATAGAAATTAATACCTCTATTACACATGCATGACCAATTATTTTTTGCTTGCTCTAAAATTGTGATTAAATCTCTTATGTGTGTGTTTATTTGTTGTATTATGCTTTCTTGTTTCTCCATTTATTTTATTGATAATTTGTTCATTTTAATTCCTTTATTTTTTATTCTTGTTGTGTTGTTCTATTGGTTTTTTGTGTTACTATTTTGATTTGTATCATTTTGTTATTTTAAATTCAAATGCATTCGCTACTCACTCTTTAGTCTAGTTTTTAGTTAGGCTTGATTTGATTAGAGTTACATTTGGATTTTTCTTTTGTTTTTCATAAATATCTTGTAATTACACATGGATCTTAATTATTGATATCTTGATTTCATGTTTTTTATTAAGCTATTCTTTCTTTGATATTTATACATTCTTATTCCTACTTAAATCCTAATTGTTCATATCTTGATTTTAAGTTTGGTTACATTTGTGTATTATTTTTATCTTTGTCTTTATTTATTTTTATTTAAATCTCAATAGTTGTAACTCTAGTCTTGGTAGATTTTATCATTCTCATTAGTTATAACTATTCACATTTTAAAGGGCTCATCGTAATTGAAATACAATGTCATTATAGGTTACTCATACTTATGATGCATAATTTCACTTTTACTAAAGTAAGCACCAAGTGATTTGGATTCCAAATCCAAAAGTCAATGACACTTTGAAGATCAACTCTCAAGACACCATACCTAACATAAGTGATGAGATCAAAATTTGGCTCATTATTGGCATAGTGTTTCCTTCATTTCATCTCTCCAAGGATATAATCTTATGCAAATCATAGACTTTTAGTTGACTATAGCATGGAAAATAGATACTTTATCTCATTTATGTCAAACTAAAGATCAAGTTACTACTTTGCCATTTATGCCTAACAAGTAGCATGTTATAGTGTTTTGGTTTTGAAGAATGCACATGAAATATGGTAGAAGAAACATTTTGAAGAAGTTTTAGTTTTGATTTCAGTTGTCCAAAGCTATGGACTTACTCAGTCCTCATCTACAAACTCTCTCGAATCTATGGACTCTCCTAATTCTAAATATATGAACTCTGTAGATATTCAACCTCAGATAATATTAAGACAACTATGAACTCTGTAGGTCTATATCTACAAAATCTATAGGTTTAAAGTCTAAGAAGCTAGAGAGTTTATAGGTAGTCCAGAAAAGGATGATTATTCCAGTTGGAGTCACATCAAGGAAATATTTGACTTTTATTTTGAAGGATTCAATTTTGATATAATTTGTACATACTTAGACCTTAAAAATATTATAAGGATAGAATAACTATCTCATAACTATAGATGAGTTTTCTAAAATCTTACTCAATCTAAATCTCCTGTTTTGGTGATAGACAAATTGACTAGGTAGTTCTAATTTTCTGTATAATGGTTTTAGTCCAATGTATTAGTATAAAAATATAAGTCTTGTGTCTTATAAAGGGTATTATTGATTATTAAATATAGACACACTTTGAGTTTTAGAAATATTGTAAACATTACAACTTTCATAATTTAATGAAATATTATTCCAACTTTTAGTACTGAGTAGACTTCATTCTTGACTCTAAGAAGAGCAAGGGCCCACTCTCCTTGGAATCAAGAAATTTTTTACAGTATTTATATTTATGTTAAATTTATTTTTTATTACTAGATAATCAAAGTCTCCTAAATACTTGCATGCATTATTAATCCCAATTCAAGATTCACATTCCAACAACTATTTTCTTTCCAAGCAATTGTGGTTAGTCTTAGTGATTCTTTTGATTTACTACACAGGAGTGAGTTAGTTTAGAACTATCTTTCTAGCCGAGTGTTTACATTTTCAAGAAATTATGAATTAGATTTACATTTCCAAGAAAGTGTGAATTAGATTTAGATTTACATTTTCAAGAAAGTATGAATTAGATTTAGATTTACATTTCCAAGCAAGTGTGAATTAGATTTAGATTTACATTTCCAAGAAAGTGTGAATTAGATTTAGATTTAAATTTCCAAGAACATGTGAATTAAATTTATATTTAAATTTCCAATAAAGTGTGAAGCAAATAGTTTAAAAAGCATTATTTCATTAGAAAGAGTTAAAATAGAATCATCAGATACCCCAAAGACCAGTTGATAGATCTACCATCATAAGCCTTGCTGTAGATAACTTTAGAAACCATAGTTTGATAGATATCAATCTAAAAGATTAATTAAATGAAGATTTAAATAAAACTCATTAATAAGACTCTATGCAAGATGTGTATCTCTTGGTAGACACTATGAATCTAATTAAACACTGGTCAATTTCTATTCTATTCTTAATTCCTCATTCTATTTTCTCCTGCTTTTGGGTGAACTACATTAGCTTAAGGTCCATATGGAATATTTAGGTAGTGAATAGATACATGATGTATCTTAGGTCAGATCAGCCACCCTCATTCTTCTAGTCATCTATTTCATCACTTTGTGCATCCTTGTATGCCTAGTTTTTTATGGATTCTTCAGTCATTAGACCCTCACATCTATATTTGTGCCTATTTATATTTAATCTATGTACTAGGTTATATATTTGAGATATGATTGACAATTAACCGTATTGGGGCACAATATCAAAATGAATTATTGATCAAATCAGCCCTATTGGGGTAAAATTAATTATCAGTGATCAAAATCAGCCCTACTAGGGCAAAATCAATTTCTCAATCGATTAAATCTGCTCTACTAGGGCCATTATTATTTTCCTTTTTAATAAAAATGCTCTAATTTATTCTAATTCCAATATATATAGATTTTACCCTCATTTTAGTAGTTTTAAAGTATGTAACTTGTCTAGGGATTGATCATTCCCTAAGTGCACAACTTTTACCCTCTTATGAGTGTGTTAAAGTGTGTTGCTTATGTTTTGGGATTGCATACTTCCCACTTCTCCCCACCTTAGGGCCTATTATATTCTATTATATTTTTATCATTGGGAATTAATAGGCATAAGCATTATCTTACATGGATTTAATCTCATCCATGGGTTAATTTCACTTTTTCTCTCTTTTTGAGAGTTGATACCTTTATTTCATCCTTGTATGTCCTCTCGAGGGGCCATCATGAGCTATTTCCTTCCAAATTATTCTTGACAAATATTTTTTTTTGAAAAGACATTGATTCAACCTAATGTATTATTGTACCTTCTCAAAAAGGGGAAAAAATTTAGACATCCAATTCCTATCACCACTGTGTTGAAATTGTCAATCTTACTTGAAATTATGCGACAATGCATAATCTAGGCCAAAATCACTAAAGCATGTTAAATGGTTTGAGATTTTCATATACAAATGTTGATTTAGGCTAATGTATCCCTAAATGAGGTAATGCATTTTATCTGATTATTAAATTTTCTCAAATCATTTCAAGTCAAAATGATGAAAACATAATTTGATGCTCTGAATTATTAGATTATTCTAATTTAGAAGCACATGACATGTGCATGCATTATTTTATGTCCACAATGATATAAATGGGTTATTGGTCTATACATAACCAACACCTTCTAATTATACTCCAGTAAAATTAAAACTCAATAAATTAACATTTTGACCAGTTTGATTCCAATTTCCAAAGAATTATAGAAAAATTAATTAACCTCACTTAAGAAAATTAATCCAAATAAAGGGCTTAAGTGGAAAATCCATGGAAGTTATTGAAGATCAATTAATTAGAAATTCATTTCCAATATCTACATCATCTAGTGACATCATCAGTGGGGTGGTAGCCATAAAATATAAATGGAATAAATATCTAGTTTAAACCCTCCCATGCCTCATTAATGACCTTTTATTCCAAATATAAATGGGGATATTAATGGATTAAGCCTCTAAAATTGAATTGATTCATGGCCACACATCTTGAACTCAAGATGGATGGTCATGGTTGATTCTAATCATTTCTATAAATATATAAATATAAGGGTCCTCACCCATCCTTTCAAGATATTTTTATGTAATGTTATTATGTTGAAATTACAATAGGATAGCTTTAACCATTGGCATACATTGATCCATTTAATGAGCCTAATTCATTGGTGCATTGAGAGATGATGGAGGAGCAATCCACTCATCATTGATAAAGACTTGGAGTACCAAATTAGGGGATAATCATGTTTTTGAGCCATACTTGGATGAGGAATGCTCTTGGGAAGGTTCAATGTTGCATTCCTTCTTTTAATAGATATTATGTTTCATTTGTGAAACCCCATAATGGAGTTGGCTTAGTGAGTTATGTTATTTATGGTTATTTGGGTTTTCCTTGACTAATGCATGATATAACTCACTTTAGATTCATAATCTACAATTTTGGAATTGGTGAGTCTAATACATGTATTTTGAGTGTTATTTTATATTTCATTTGTTTATTTCATACTTCATTTCTAGAAAGGACAATATAGTCTTGTAGAAGCTTGAAAATACACACAAAATCCCATGTAGAATAGTGTAATGTGGAATAATTAGAGATCATAAGGGAAATTTGGTTAATTCTTATGTTGTATACATGGGTGTTAAGTCTAATCACTGGTCAAAAGAACTACAAGCATTGTGGGGGATCAAATTGGCAAAACAATTTCGAGTTCAAAAACTAATAGTGGAGGGGGACTCTATAAATACTATGAATTGATTGTCAAGGAAAAATGTCATCAGCTGGTCCATCAAACAAGTTTTATCTATTAGATTTTTTGGATTATTTTCAACATGTTATCATTAAACATACTTATAGGGAAGGAAACTCTATAGTAGATTGGTTTGCCAAAAAAGGAGTGATTTTTATGGGTCAAATGACTTAGATGGACTATGAATATCTCTCTAGGGATCTTTTTATAAAGATTAAAGATGAAGGAAATTATAAGGCACTTAACCTTAGGAATATTGGGGAAGCCTATAATTCATAGAGGGAAGAAATATTGGATCTTTTGAGTCAGGGACTCATGTTGTTTTGTTTAATTATCTTGGGGTATACAAATAAGTTTATCTAAGTATCAAAACATCTATTAGACAACCCAAACACAAAACACAACTACATTTCATCTTGGCTCTATTCTATGAAGCCTAATTTTTGGAGGTACTTCTAAATCATGTTTTTGAAAGCCTCAAAGGATATAACTATTAAAATCAATGGAATTACTCTTGATATCATAGAGGAACTCATTACTCATGTTACTAGGTTGGTGATTGAGGAAACTAAGATTTAAAACTCACTAAGATATTTTAAAAGGGATAAAGAGACATTCTTAGAGGACAGAGAACAATTGGAACTTATTCACAATGGTTTTGATTGATAATATTTGACCACATTATATGTGGAAATTACCTACCATTAATGTAGTATGTAACCTTGAAAGGTGGGTATAATGTAGTTAGATGGTCTTTATTTAAGTTCTTGAACTATTTTAGGCATCGTGTTCCCTTTATTATTCTTTATTCATTTTGAAATCAATGGAGGTTTCAATCATGAAGTTTAAGCATGGAAATTAATCAAACCAAAGACATGAAGTGGTGTTTTACCTCATTTATAAATATTTTAAGGGCATGAATCAAATCATCCTAGACCTTCCTCAGCCCTAGAAGGAAGATGCAAAAGATGTTCCTTTTGACATTATAAAAATTAAAAAACTTTGGATTAAATACCCTAGGAGTTAGAGTAAGGTTACATAGATTAATAAGAATCCTATGGAGAATAGGACCAAGGATGTTGAAAGAAATAATTCAAAGAAGCAAGAGAATATCAAGAACTGCCTTTGAAGTGCTTCAAAACCTATAGGTATTAGTCAGGGGAAACATGACATGCAAATAAAAATGGGATATTTAAATGGGTTTATATTGATGTAGATGATGTTAGATATGTTTTAAGGAAGGCCCAAAAGGATGTAGATGAAGGAAATGATTTGGCTCAAAAATTTGCTTTAGAGGTTGTGAAAGGTGTGTCTAAAGATGTTCACACTAATAAAAGGGAGATTTTTGAGAATAAGCAATAAAAGGATTAGAATGAGGACTTCAATAACTTGGTGACATCTCTTAAGGGAAAAGAGAACTTAGATAAGATAATTAATGAAATTAATATTCAAAAACATATAATACATTGGTTTATGAGAGAGATTATGGAGATTAAAGGTAAGGTGAATTCCTTATAGCACTAAAACATAAGGTTGAATAAGATCTCTTTAGCCAGGGAGGATGATCAACATATTTAGAGTCTTTCATTCAGGGTGGAGATTGTATAACAAGAGAATGAGAAACTTCATAATGATATTAATTTTTAGTGAATTGCAACAAGGTTGCTATGTATAAGGGCATTCAGAATGTTAAAAATCTATGAGCCCACCTTGGGGAGCTATTTGAGCCCAAGTTCATTGGTAAAGGGAAAGGTAAGTATGGGTAGGGTAGTGGTTCCTAGTACATCATGGATAAAAAAAATTATTTCTTTAGATTGATACAAACCTTAAAAACATGAAAACTTTTTGGGAGGATATTTTTGGTAGTTTATACTTAGACTAGGCCCTAGTTTCTTTAGTTGTTCTTTATTGGTTTTTGGGTTATTTTTTGGCTGTCTATAGGCCTGTTTGGTCTTATTTATTGTTTGGTATTTGGTAGACCTTGGTCTCTCTTATGTTTATATTTATCTTAGGGTTTGGGGACCCTAGTTCAAAAAAATCCCCCTTTTAACTTGAATTAAAAAATAGAGATATGTTGATGGCTATTTTTAATGTTTTTTATAGTTATTCCATGCACATTTATCCTTAGTTTCATTCAAATATACTTGTTAATATAATAATAATGAATATTCTCTTATTTAGTCTCTGTTTCTATGAATATTCACTAAATATGAAAAAAATGAATAAACTACCTTATGATATCACCGTCTGAGTTATGAATTTATAATTCACTTCACACACTCAAACCTTAGCATGTTGTGATGGGAATTTTCATGAACCTCTTTTGAAATGGCTATCAGGTCAAAAATATTTTGAATGATGATTGGATGAAAGAATTAAAAAATTCATAGAATAAGAGGCCAGATAAATTAGAATCATGATGAAGGTAGTCATAACTAAGCATATTCATGGAAAAATCTATGAAATTTTCTATACAAGTTGCCTAAACTATTAGTTACCTAGTTGTCAAGAATTTAATACTGTTGCTTTAGGCCAAGAGAGACAAAGCACTTTTTTTGGACTAAATGAAAGTTAAAAATAATACAAAACATAGACACTAATTAGATGTGTGTGATAGACCATTGGCTAAAAATCACCATCGATAGATAAATCTTTGAGTTTGTTGTTCCAAGGTAAATTATGTTTGAATTTGCACGTGATTTATTTGTAAGAGGCATCATAGGTAAATTTTTGTAGCTAATATCAATACTTCTAAAGATATTGGTTGTGTAAAAGGTGATGGTTGAAATCCTATCCAATATGGATTATTCATATAGGGTTATATGAGGATGCAGACTAAAGGGAGTGAATGATGAGGAATTGAGAGATGGAACTTAAACCTAAACCCAAAAAATGGAGGAGGTAGACAAAGAAAAATAGAAGATAATTATGGGACTTGAGAGAGATTTACAATAGAAAAAATGATGGAATGAATAGAATGATCCTCATTTAATTACCAACAGAGGTAGAATAGAAAGTGAAAAGAAATCAAGAGGAGATAAAACTACATGGGAAACTAGAGACTATGAAGAGGGGAGATTAGAGTACTCAAAGGATTTAAGGGTGCCAAAGAGATTGAATGGAACATGAAATATGGTGAAACTAATAGGGTTTTTGGAAAAGTGATTTTATTAGATAGAGATTAGTTTTAACAATCAATTATAAGGGATAATATTATTTGGAGAAGAGGAAGGACCATCTCTTGAAGATGTGATGAAAAGTTAAAGAGTAAATTTACGTTCAATTTGAAGTGAGGAAATCACTTTAGACATAGATAATTTATTCTAAGGGGATGTGTTATCCTAGTTTTTAAAAGTTAGTCAAAATTCAAAGTTGGTTAATGGTGAATTTTATTTTTTAGAGAAAATTGGTCTTTGATAAGTTAAACTATGTAAAAGGGTTTTGAAAAATTTCCCAAGTCTATCTCTTTTGGCTAAATTTTCAAAAATTAATCAAAGACCCCTCAGACCTTAGTAAGAGTGAAAAAACATCCTATGAAACCCCAGGGCCTCATGAGCACATTTTATAGAAACTAAACCCTTTATTTGTACCTCTGTTAGAACCTGAGAGGTGTGTTGGTAGACTGATTAAAACTTGATAGGCATGCTGACACTATCAATAGGTCTAACCTATTTACCAACATGATATGTAGAATATGATACTATTGTTAATAAATTACCCATAGTTTGATGTCTTTGCCAACAATTTTCTTAGACTCTGACATGTTTACGTGCATAACTTAAAAACTCTTCTTATTTGTAAAAGGACCCTTATTTTTCAACCATTAATAGCCATCCCTCCTCTACATGTGTGAAGGCATATATAATCTGGTATTAGTCATTTTCACTCATTATTTCTCACATTTTCATCTCTATATAGAATCTTTGATACCCTCTTATGGATTCCAATTTCCTTTGCCTCATCTTCCATCCATTAATTGTAGCCAACACTAGATTAGAGTCTTTGCTGTATGTTGTTATCGTTTTAATCTTAAACAAGATGTAGGTTATTTTTCTCTCCCCTACTTCCTTTTGAAACTAAAAATCTTGATTCTTGTAGATTTTCCTTGTTTGTAAACTACCTTTTTTTCCACTTCTAGGTCTTAAAAAATTGATTTGCTTTCTCATAATCTCAAACCCTAGTTTGAAATATGCCAAGTCCTATGCATTTTTGCATTTCATATCCCTAGTATTTTATTTCTCTCTTCTAGATATTTTCTACTGTGATTATACCCTTATCAGGTCGTAACCTCCTTTTTTTTTTTATCTTCATCAGACCTTAAGACACTTGCTCATACACCTCTCAGACATGCCAACCTAACCATCATAACTTGAAGGTAGTGCTAACAATGCCTCTAGAATATGATAGTAGTGCTAACATTGACTTTAGATTCCATCACTATTATAGATAGTTTCATCAGACTTTGGTACCCCATTGAGAAAAGTTTCTAGAAAACAAGGTTTTTAAATAATTTCTCAATAAATTATCCTTAATAGGTGTAGTGTAATGTAGGTTTTGTCACTCAAGAGGTGTGATTTTCTTTGATGTCAACATCTGAGACCCCCACCAAAGAAGCTCTAAATAAAAATCTTCCAAAGAAAATACTGTAAGGATAATAAGGATTAGAGATGAAATACTTGTTCCAAGGTGTTTTTTCCATATAAAGTTTGGATTAAAATTTTGAGAATATAATTGATGTTGATTTGGGACATATCAACATGTAAGACTTTTTAAATAGAGTTAATAGGGTACATGAAATAAATTATGGTCAAACTATACATGATATCAGATTAGGAAATGCAACTACTTTCCAACTTTAGTGAAATGCCTAAAATTATTCTTAACCATAGTTAAATATTATGATCCCAAGAAAAGGTAAGTGTTGAATCTAAAGGAGAATTTGTCATATATTTAGCTTTAGAACATATTGATAAGCTACTATAGTTACCAGAATGAGAATCATATGTTGACTTGTCTCTAACTTAAGCTCAATAATTTTGGGATGATAACATCAATTTTTATGTAAAATGAGTGAATAAAAAATGGATATCAAAACCTAAGCATACAAAAATAAGTATCTCAAACAATCTTTCTAGGTTTGAATTCATGAATGAAGTGAATGACATGATCACACTCTTACATGAAGTGGTGGGGAGCCTGATTGCAAAGAACTTATAAACCTTTATGTCTATATACATATAGATTATTCATTAAAATAATCAATACATCAATTGGGGGTATTTTATTAGTGACTCAGTCCATAATCAGTTAATTGAAGTTAAAACAACTTATAGATTCTACATGACTTCATATCTAGTCTATATAGTTTCTTAGAGGAGATTCTATGGCATATTAAATTAGGTAGGAAACATCAAGACTACAAATATATATGAGTTATACCCTCAAATAATCCTAAAATAAAGTGCTCATCATTTTTGAAGAGTAAATGATGCATTATTTTAGTATATCATCCAAATGTTTGAAAGAGAACCCTACAACATGAGAATATCTATGGAGATAATGACAAAAATTGCTAGATGGGAAGCCTAGTTCATTAAATTTCCATTTTTTCTTATCTTAGGGTTTGTGAATATGATTTTTCACCATATATTATTCCTATGTATGTTGATAATAAATGGGATTTAATGGAATTGGTAAGACAATTGGTTGAAACTCATAAATTCTTAGCCAATAAACATAAAGCTGGAGTGAAGTTTCCTATCTCTATAGGTAGGTACATATGATCATCATTGTCTAAATCAAATTTAGTTGAATAATATATGACATATGTTAATTTAAGGCCATTTAAAAGTATATCTTCATTTGATATAAGAGGTTTAGTGTCACAGGTCCTTGGTTCTTCATATTAACATGTACCTTGTCTTGAGGACTATTGGCTAGATTGTAATGATGAAAAGGACATGAGGATCAAGTATTGATCATAATTCATAGTAAAATAGGTTAATTCATTTGGGATTATAAAAATACCTAAGAAAATATTAGATGATGAAGATACATTGGATCCCAATTATTAGAAAGAAAAACTTGAATCTGAATCAGTTCCTAAGGTTGATTGGAGCAAGAAAAGATTAACCTCTCTTGTGAGAAGAACTCAAGGTGTACTTGTAAGGATATTATAATGGTTGAAAATAGAGGAGTCATTATTGACCAAGTAGGTTTCCCACCACCACCAACAATAGCAGTTGAATTGGAAAGCTTTCATAAATAGTAACATATTGAAGTTGGAACATTTCAAGAAACCAATGAAAGTAAAGACATTCTTGAAATAGAGGGAGAAATTGAAAAATAAGTTATTTCAATAACTTATTCAAGATATAGAGATCTAAAAATGAAAATCAAAAAGTTTGTAAAGAAGTCTTATTTTTCTCCAATTATCTCTATTTCTAAATATGTCCTTGGCAATTTTGTTCAATCTCAAACATTGTTAACAAACACTAGTCATCAGTTTCTTGCATCCGATTATTTATTTTTACCATCATCCCTTGGTCAACCTGATAGTTATTTGTCTTTACCTCCTCCACAAAATTATTAATTGGTTCCCAATCCTTCACCAAAAAATCCAAGTTAATTGGTTGAAAAAGAGAAAGATGAAATAATATCAATGAAGCTCAACCTTTAGAAACTATTCTCTCTTCTCTTAAAATCTCTATAAAATTTGATTCTATTCAAATTCAACAATCTCTTATTGATTATGAAATTAATAATTGGATTGATGAAGTTTTAAATAAAATAAATAAAATTGTGGAACCCTAAGAGATTGATTTTAGTACAATAGATTTTTTTCCTCCATGGATAGTCAAAAATCCCAAAACTATGACAAGGATAATCATAGATAAAAAGGGAAATATATATGAAAAAGTGATTGTTCCCACTATATAAAAAGATGAATATAGTGTCAATGCTTTAGACTATAAAATATCAAACATACACTTGGGAAAAGATACAAGAGAAGGAATAAAATAAGATGTTCAAACTGTTATTGACCCTTTGTTTGAAAAGATAGACCATGATAAAGTAACTAAGGATCAGCTCAAATAAAAAGATGAGTAGTTGACAATAGTGGTTCAAAAATTGATAAAGTGAATTCAATTTAATTCTTTAATTTTTCATCAAATTCTAGATATTCAAACACTAAATGTAACAAAATAAATTGGGCATATGGGCAAAGCAACAAAGGAATGGTCTGAAGAAATCCTGCAACATGGAGTCAATTCTATCTAGAATATAATGGATTTATGTTTTGAGATCCAATCATAAGATGATGATGCAACAAAAGTAGAAGATAAATATACTAAGGAAATACATAATTGGAATTAATTACTTCTTTAGTTATAAATAATTATCTAATGCCAACTTAGATGATCTTGTTCAAACACGAGTCATTAATAAAGATGAAGTTGTATACCTTATTGAAATCCTTAGAGATGAAAATTTCAAGGTACAAAAAATTTCTATGATTATAAATCCATGGGAGGTGAGGCTATTATTGACATAACAAGACTTCATAAACTACATTACACAATCACTGATGATGATAGTAAGGTGGTTTCTCCATATATTATCATAAATTAATTCAATAAGAACATTAAAGAGGTTCTAACTCCTAAATTTTCATTCAATTATAGATCAATTTGGAGTTTGATCAAATACCAACTCAACTTAGATTATTTCAATGCAATGATAAAGAGACTTTATGGAATAACTGATAAAATGATAGAGCTGCATTGTGATGTGGAGATAGATTTCACATACTCAGACGGTCTTGATGAATAAAAGGTTCTTGAAATATTTTATAAATTTGATAAATATCAGAATGACAAAAAGGAACTATAACAATAGAAAGAGGAAACTCCCATCATTCTCCATGATGAAGAAACAAGTTGATTTATCGAGAACCTTTGACCAAGGTTCTAAATTTAGGATTTTCAAGTCATATTTTATATTAGTGATTCACAAAGTGCATTTCATGCAAGTGTATGAAGTTATTTTTATAAATTTTGAGTCATGAAAATTTCCATTGCACTCTTTTAAGTCATGTAAATTTGCTAACGTACTTTTACAAGTAAAAACACCAAAGTAATTTTAAAAGCTATGCAAATTGCTCAACTCTTGTTTCAAGATTTCAACTATGAAAATTCACTAACATATTTTTACCTTTACTTAAATATACAAAAATGTGGTTATGCTTTTTAACCACACATTTAAATCTATAAATATGAGTTAGGGGATCATTTTTAAGGATATTTATAGTTAGAAACTTTTGAGAAAACTTTTTTAAGGTGGGAATTATACTTACAATCCAATAAATATTAATACAAGGAGATTTTGTAAAATTTTCAATTAAGATTTTTATATAGATAATGTATGTATGTACTATTTGTGTGTAATCAAATATTTGTTTTCATAATGTTGTCATAGTTGTTATAAATTAGTCAAAAAACTATGAAAATTTAATTATAGTATTTTTTTTGAATCTATATTTGCTATTTTGATTTTGATGAAATCTCAATGGAGTTAGAGAGTAATTCTTTGCTTTTTAATAAGGAAATATAGAGTGATCATTATTTTTTGTTTTCAATTATGTGATTGCTTTGGTGTATGTTGTATATTTATATAAACATATGTATGTCTTTCCTATCCTTTGAATGGTAGAGGTTTCCCATCAGAGATTATATCCCAATTTCTTTGACACTTCCAATAGGTTTATAACTTTGTCTTGTTGGTTATGTTATCTTTTTCATATTCCAAAAACATATTTTTATCTTTAGATCTCTTTATTACATTTTCATTTATTTAACCTTTTTGTAATTTTTGGTCAAAATTACTACCATGATGAAACACATTTTATTGTAATAATTTACTTTATTGCATTCTTTGGATTTCAATAAAGGTAACTCTGTCTACTAATAAGAGAGTGAATTTATCCCATGACTATTTATGAGAAACATCCCATTTGCGCTCTTGATAAATTTTCATGCTAACATGATGCATCTCCTATGTCTAATTTGGTAACATGATTAAACAATGTAGAAGTTGAGTGACATACTAAGTGGTTTGATGAGTTTACATTCAAATTTGGAAAGTTGAGTGAAAAAATAGAAATTGGTAGGGAAAAATAATATTGGTACTCTAAATACAACTACATCGAATCCTAAGACACTAGTAAAGTCCAATCCAAAGTAGCTAGTTGTTTTAAAATCCATAGTAGGAAACATGGATCTCAATTCATATTTTTTTTATAACTTTGACATCTTATGATGGTTAGATTGATCCTAAATAATATTTTTTGACCTTTGAAATGAAATGGCAAGCTAAATGTGTCATTACTGATGATGTAAAGAAGTGTGAGTTTATAGGAGCCATGAAAAGCAGAGCTCTAGAATTCATTTATAAAAACAATCCTATTGCAATAACTTTAAATTATGTCAAGAATAAATTTATCAAGGAATTCAAGATGCATAAATTCCCAAGCCAAACCATTCAGGACCTATAAGAGATTTTATAAAAAAATAAATAATCAGTATGGTATTATGATTATATATTAGTAGATGTTATAAATTGGGTGAGTTTATAATTTTTAGACATAGACAAAACTACATGGTTTATATAATGTTTGCAACCTAGGATCTAGTTTTATATTGCATAAACACAGTTCCCTAGTAACACCAATGCTTATTTGGATATGACTCAAGTTGAATAGATAGAAGACTATGGGGAAGTTTATAGCCTATTGCAAAGACAAATTCTAAGATAGATGTTTTTATGTGAAGGATGGATGAATTTCATGAGAGAAATAAACCCAACTATATATATGGTGCATAAAGTGGGTAAGGAAGGAAATAATATGAATGAATGTCCAAAAATTAAGACAATGAAGTTTTATGAGATTTGTCACATAGTGGGGCCTCTCACTACCAAATATCATTTGTTTTAGTAATACATAAAACAATAATATAGTATGTATCATAAATTTTGAAAATCCCATAATCATGATGAGAAAAACTATAGATCACTTTAGAAGCTAAAGGAGGACATCACCAAAAATGTCTTCATAGTCACAATGTAGTATAGTTTAGTTGCAAAACCAAGAGTTCCAAGTTAAAATATAGAGATGAACTTAGATACATAAGATTCTACTGGATGGATGCCTCAATACCTACAATACCCAATAATGTAGTCCCCTTAATATTAGCCATAGGGTCTCATATGATGGACATCATAGTCATTGCCATACTAGGCATGGTGGACACCTCCATTCTCATAGTACTAATAACCTTGTACTTATATGTCTATAACATAATAGACTAGATGGACTTTACCTTACCATCAAATACAATATGGGGGATATAATGAATATAAATAATAGAGGTGGGGTTCTCTACAGAGATAGGGAGGGTATCGAGGAAGTTATAGAGGAAGATACCAAAGATGAAATCAAAATCATGGACAAGATAATAGATAGGGAAAACAAACTCTTATTTTTTATATATGAGGTGAATATAACCACATCGCATGAAATTATCCCTATAACCTATAGATAAAAACCTATTGTGTTTATTGTAGAGTATCTAGACAACACTATAGAGAGGATTATCCAATCCTATAAAAGTAGAGAAAGGAAAAAATAGTGTGCAATGTGAATATGGTAAATCTACAAGCCAAAGACCATATGTATCTACAATATATCACTCTAAATTAGTACATGGAGTGAGGATTTACAACTTTGGAAATGCCATAGGATCTTCTAATTAGAAATTTTTAGCACGACAAGTACCAGAACATGTCAATGAGAAGGTTATAAATTGAGTGAGTTTACAATTCATAGATAGAAACAAAACTACATGGTTTGTGTAATTTTTACAACTTAGGATCAAATTTTATATTATGTAAATACAATTCCCCAATAATATTAATTCTTGATTAGCTATGACTCAATTTAAATAGATACAAGACTATGGGGAAGTTTGTAAATTAATGTAAAGAGAAATGCTAAGATATATGTTATTATGTGAAAGGATGGATGAATTTCATGAGAGAAATAGATATAACTATCTATATGGTACACAAAGTGTGTAAGGAATGAAACCATAGGAATGATTGTCCAAAAATCAAGACAGTGAAATTTTGTTAGATTTATTGCATAGTGGTGCCTCCAACTATAAAATATCATTTGTTACAGTATTACATAAAACAACCATATAGTATGTATTTTAATTTTTGAAAATACCATAATCATGATGATAAAACTATAAATCACTTTACAATCTAAAGGAGGACATCACCAAAAATGTCTTTGCAGTCACTATATAATAGATTTCAGTTATAAAACCAAGAGTTACAAGTTCAAATGTAGAGATGACCTTAGATACATAGGCGTATCCCAGATAGATGACTCAATATATATAATACCCAATGATGTATTTCCCTTAATATCAACCACAGGGTCTCATAGGACAGATATCACAGTTATTATCATACCAAGCAGGATGGACACCTCCATCCTCATAGTATCAACAGCCAAATGAAAACCAAGAACTTAATTATTATAATTTGAACTTACTCAGTGCATATTTTGTCATCAATCATACCTAAAACACTACTAGATTAACAACTAGTAATTATGGGCCAAATTAGATGATCACAAGCTTCATTTTTTAGACTAATTAAAATCTAATTTGCATTCTTTCCATAAATTAGAGAAAACTATTTAGCAATAATATTTTAAGCCACATTTGATAAATTAATATGATGCTAATTGGTAATGATCTCTAGGTCGCCAGTCTTAATAATGTACTTGATATTACTTTGTTTAATAATTTTACCAAGATATGTTTTGTGCACAACTTCTAGTTATACTTTGTGTAAGTCTATACCCACAATGCTCTAAATAACTTGGTAAAATTTATATGGGAAACCATTAATTCCATGGGCCTTATCAACACCCATATGATCCATTACTTGTTATAAGTGGTCATAGAAAACATACGCATAGGCTAGCAAAGTTCACTAAGTGGTAAAAGCTCCATGATAATGAAAAATAAGATATATAAAAATATCTAGTAGTTTTATGAGTCATTGAGTAGCATCAAAAATGTAATTTACCTTGTCAATCACCTACTTTGATAAAATAGGGGAGATAATCTCTTTGGAAGCTTGATCTATAATTTTTAGCCAATGCATACATGTATGAATTTAGGTGCCACAAGCTTGATAGGTCTCTTCTATATTGAGATTATGTCTCCAATTGATAATATATATATATATATATATATATATATATATATATATATATATATATATATATATATATATATATATATATATATATATATATATGTAAATCATCATTGAGAGAGAAAAATATAATTCCTATGAGGATTGAAGGTACTCATATTATGGTGCCTCATGGGATTTAAGGTGAAAATCAGCCACTCCTTTTTCATAAATGTGGAAAAATGTTTCATTTTGTGAAATGGAAATCACCAAACATGTTATTTGTTCTAACTTTTTAGTAGAGCATGTATCAAGGTTATAAATTTGAATGATGTGGATCCATTCATGGTTGATGGAAGTTATCTTAAGGTAAAATTGAGACTTGGATTTATTCACTTGGGGTGTAATCCACCTAATACCGAAGTTGATATGGAGGTGTTTTGATATAATCACTCTCAGATCAATAATGACTAGGTGATAAAACATATTATTATAAGTGAAAAGGTTTTGATCTACAAATTATAAGGATATATTTAGTATTTTTACCACTCCCTCATCAATTTACCTAAAATTAGACCTTATAAACCATAGGGAAGTATAAGAGTGACATTGGTGGTGGTTGGTGTAGAGATGGATTACAAAGAGGATTAGTTCAAGCATTAGTCATGAAAAACACAAAATAATGCATAAGAACTAGAAATCTAGGCCAAGCTATTCAAACAAGGTATGCAAATGATAATAAAGATGAAATGAAATAACAATTACCTTCCCATGAGTTTCCTATAATCTATAAGTGGCTCCAAGCGTGTTTTCCCCTTGATTTAGTGTTCTTATCTTTGTCAACAATGGATGCTAAGTTCCTCTATCATCTCAAGATCACCATGTATAATCTAGGCTCATGATATGAAATCACTAATATGCCTATCACATGAAGCTATCCTATTTCAAATAAATAATGATAATAAAACTACATAACTGACTTGTAGAGAGAATCTTGCATTATAATTTTACATAATTTTGGCTTAAAAATGTGAGTGAGAGGCCTCTTATTTATATATTTTTTAAATGGGTTGGGATCAACCATGACCATCCATATCAAGATTAAGATGTGTGGCCATGAATTAATCTAATATTACATAATAAATCCATAAATATCCTCGTAATGATTTGGGAGGAAGAGGCATTAATGAGTCATGGGTGTTCATAGACATGATATTTATTGCATTTATGAATTATAGATGCCACTCAATTGATCATGTCATTAGGTGATATAGATACTGGGAATCAATTTCTAATAATAAATTAAATATTCAATTTTCTCCATGAAATTCTTACTTATGTTCATAATTTAGTTTAACTTGCCTAAGTGAGATTAATCAATTTTAGTGCAATTATTTAGAAATTGGTGTACAATTAATCAAACTGGTTAGAAATTTATATTACTAGGTCATAACTTAACTTAGGAGGATTTAGAAGGAATTATTAGTTGTGTATGGACCCTGATCCCATTAGGATGTTGTCAACATAAAATAACATAGGCATGTGATATGTGTTTATGAATTAAAAGAAAAAAGTGATCTAGAGCACCAAAATACAAAATAATCATTTTGAATTGAAATGATTGTAGAAAAGTTAGGAATCACATAAAATGCATTGCCCCATTTAGGGATACATTATCCTAAATCATCACTTGTATACAACAAGCTCAATACATTTAGCATGTTTAAGTGATTTTGGCTTAATTTGTGCATTTTCACAAATTTTAAGTAAGATTGATAATTTCAACACAAATGGTGTTAGGAATTGGATGTCTAAATTTTATCCCTATTTGAGAAGGTGTAGTGAGACATTAAGGTGAAGCAATGTCTTTTCAAAGAAAAGAGTTGTCAAGATGAAATTATAAATTACCCTTGATGCCCCCTCAAGAGGACATACAAGGATGAAAGAGAAGGATGGACTCTCAAAAAGTTAGAGAAAGTGAGATTTACCCATGAAATAGATTAAATCCCTACTAGATAATGATTATATAAATTAATTCAATCAGTGATCAAAATATAATTATAGTATGATGGGCCCCAAAAATAGGGGGAATGGGAAGGATACAATCCAAAAAATAAGTGCCACACTTTGAACACACCCAAATCTAGGGTGCAAGTTGTGCACTTACAAAATGATTGATCTTGAGACAAGTTGCATACTAAAATATTTTACCAAAATGAGGGAAACTTCAGTAGAGCTTGGAATTATAATAAAAGGAGAACATTGTATCCAAAGAGATAATAAACAATAATTCACTTTAATAGAGTGAATTTGATTGGTTGATAAAGCAATTGTGCCCCAATAGGGATGATTTGATTCAATGGTTGGTCCAAATGTTGTGCCCTTATTAGGGAAAATTTTCAAAAAATATCTCAAGGATATAACCTATTACATAGATTAAAGATGAATGGGTGCAAACATAGATGCAATGGTGTAATGGCTACAAAAGCTAAAAAAACAAAGCATACGAGAATGCACAAAGTGATGAAATATGATGAGCCTATAAAATGGCTCATTTATCAATAAAATAACATCTTTTTTCTTTCATATTAAGTGGATCTAAATGTATTTTCTAAACTTATGGTTTATTTAGAATGAAATAGCAACTATATATCATGGTTATGTCTTTAGAATTCCTTTTTATCTATTTTTTGGCCATTACTAATGATTATTAGGAAAAATATGTCACGAGTGCATATAAAATTCATACTAAGCTAAGAATGATTCAAAGTATGAAGATAAAACATTCAAGAATAATGTTGGAGTAGTGTCAAAGTCTTCTACAATGGATCCAACATTCCGGTTAAGTTACACGCCTTCTACAAACTCCTACAGGCTTGCTATAGTAAATATAGATTACAATAGGCTTGCTATAATAACTGTAGATTACAGTAGGCTTGCTACAATAGCTAAAAATTACAATAGTATTGTTATAACAACTATGGATTACAACAAGCTTACTATGAACTAGCTATGGATTACATCAGACCAGGTATAGTCTTACTAAATATTACATCAGACTAGTTATGGATTATATTAGCTAGGTATGGATTTTAGTAGGCTTGCTATGGATTTTAGTAGGCTTGCTACAAATTTTTTTAGGCTTGCTATGGATTTTATGAGGTTGATACATATTTCAATAGAACTGCTACATAATTGTTTGGAAAGTATTTCTAAGAGTATTCTAATGTTCCATCTACCATGAAGAATGCTTTCCATTTAAATTATTTCTATATATAAATTTCTATGTATAAAATTTCCATTATAGATTGTATTCAAATATATGATTACGTAATTTTATTTTAATAAATATCTCTCAATATTTGGTGGGGATCGAGATTATGTTGTAATATATTTTATTATTGGAATATCTCTCTTCATATTTTATGGATATTGAGATAGGATAGAGTATCATAGTTGTTAGTCCTAAATCAGGTGTTGGTTGAAAGTATGAAATTATAAATGTAACCTCCTACACCTAAATGAAATCAATAATAAATCAATCAATACAATTTCTCCTTCCATTATTCTGAGCAGTCCATCTGAAACTTGTGTTCTGAATAAATCCTCTTTTAAGGAATGAGCTGGCCACTCATTCCAAGGAAGATGGATCAATGTATTTATATTTTATTTCTTTATTCTATAATTATCATTCTATTGTAAATTCTTATTTTATTATAATCATTTCTTTTTATACAGTTTATGTAAACTTGCAGGTGTTTTATTTGTTGTCATTTATTTTCAATTTAGTAATTTACTTTTTGCAAGTGTTATTTAATTTATGAAAGTGTGATTTACATTATGTAAGTGTGATTTTGAATTCTAACAAGTATGATTTTCAATTCTTGCAAAGTGTGGAGTATGATAGAAGGAACCATTTGTCAAAGGTATCTTTCTCCTATTACGTATAACCTTTGAACACTAGCCCTAAATTGACATTATTAAATGAAGGTTATTGATAAACCCCATCAAAAGAGATGAAAAAAAGAATGAAGATGGATGATCTGACCCAAGATACATCATGTATCTAAGTGTTACCTACATAATCTAGATAGACCTGAAGATAATATAGTTCACCCAAAAGCAAGAGAGAATATAATTAGTGGAAGAAGAAAACTGACTAAGGTTTGATTAGACTCATTATTTCTACTAAGAGATGCATAATCTAAGAAGAGAGTCAAAGTGCTAATCCTATTGAGCCTAAATTATACATGGTGTTCTTGAGAGCTGTATTAACATTGGGACTTGAATCCAAAGCACAAAGTGCTTGCTATAACAAAATAAATTAGGATCATAAGTATGAGGAACTTATGAGGACATGTAATTTCAATTGCATGAAGTGATTTCAAATGTGAATACCTATAAATGATGATAATTATAAAAAATTTCTAAGACCAAAGCTACAATTATTTACATTTAAACAAAAATAAAGAAGAAAAAAAGAAAACATAAATGAACCTAACTTAAAATCAAGCTAAGAGCAATCAAGACTTAAGTAGGAACAATAATTATTTAAAAAAAAATAAAGAACTTAATAATATGAGATCAAGATATAAATAATCAATATCTATGTGGACCATTAAGATGTTCTTAAAAAATAAAAGAGAAAAACAAGACCAAATGGAAAAATAAAAGACCAAAAAGAAACAAGAAAAAATAGCCAAAGGAAAGAAGAATAAATAAAGGAAGAAGCGAGAAATCACAATAAAACACCAATAAAAAATAACAAAACATCAATAAAACATAAATAAACACATGCAAATGAAAACCAAGTTAGTGCAGTTTAAAAATAGTTATTCAGGCATGTGTAGTAGAGGCGTTAATTTCTACAAAAACATAACAAAAATAAGGACACAAATTTTCTTCCAAATAATAGGGAATAAGATGGAAGAAATGGGGGAAGATAAGAAAAGGAAGGGATTAGTTGAGCTGATTCCAAATGTACAAGATAAGTTGATACTACCTACATAGTTCCACACTAATAAAACACAAATAAACACACACAAATAAAAATCAAGTTAGTACATTTTAAAAATAGTTGTTCAGACATGTGTATTAAGGCGTTAATTTCTACAAAAACATAACAAGAACAAGGACACAAATTTGCTTCCAAATAATAGGGAAACAAGATATAAGAAATGGGGGAAGAGAAGAAAAGGAAGGGATTGATCGAGCCAACTCCAGATATACAAGATAATTGGATGCTACCTACATAGTTCCATGGATGCATGGTCTAACATGAACTTCAAGTCAAATGTAGTTTTCCCAAAAAGTGGAATAAAATTAAATGGTGATGACCAAAAAACATGATTAATGTTATAGAATAAAAGGGAATAAAATCAAGCCAATGGGACAAATAAGAATGATCTTGCAAAATTTAAAGAGTGTGAAGATAATTACTTGTAAAATGGAAAGAGTATGGGGATCAAAATAAACAAAAGCTTAAGACAATGTTTTTGTTCTTTTGTGAATCATTTTCTAATGTTTTTGGTATTTTTGGGATAAAATATGTACAAAGGGGAACCAACTAATCAAAGAGATACACATCCATGAGTAGAAGTTCCCATAACAACTAAGTCAACTGCAATGACAATCATGAATATAAATAATGGCCTAGGAAACTATATAAGAGATCTAACAATAGTTAAATCTAGATACAATGATACTTTCTTAAAAATTAGTGAGAGAAAGGATCTTGATAAGGCAAAAATGCCTACCAACCATCAAAAAGATAATAGAACAATGTGTAATAGTAGATAAAATATGAAGAACCATGTAATAGGCAAAGATCTTGAGCTGAAGATGAATTCATGTTGACTCAGCTATAGAAAAAGCTATAAAATACTATCCATGCTGATCTACTTAGTAGAACCAACATTGAATGCATTCATAATGCCTATGAGTTATAATCAGGATCATAATTGGTCAAGGGATGAAAGATGTTTAGGTTCCAACAACCTTGGGATATGAAAAGAATGTGGTTATCAAAGAGAATGGTCTATAATGACTATGGTCCAAAAGAGGATGGTCCAGGGTGGGATAAAATATGTTCAAAATGCCAATGGTCTAAATCTTTCACTATCCCAAGTCATGAAAATAATATGGTTATCAAAATAATGGTCCAGGGTAGGTCAAAAGAATACGGTCCATGAGAGGATGGTCCAAAATATAATAGTAGGATAAAACACTTTAGCACAAGTTGCCCCCAATTAAGGGGTCATGTAGATAATAGTTCAAAGATATCAATCATAGAACCTCTTTAGGTGAATAATGTTCATGGGATATGAAAGTTATTTTCCATTTGGTTTAGCTAGTCAATATGCCCTTGATTCATAGTTCACCATGATAACAAATGGTCCCATCCAATTAGGTTGGAACTTACCTTTTTTATTGTGTTTAACATTTATGTTCTTCTGGTTCTCTTTTAAGACCAAATCACCAATCTAAAAATCCTAAGGGAGAATGTAATTGTTGTAGCTTCTCCATAATATGTTCTAATAGGCTTGCAAGTTTTCTAGGGTAACCAAAGTCTTACCATCAAGAAGTTTTAGTTCTTGGAACCTTGAGACTTTGTACTCTTTGTCATCTTCAATATGCTATAAATAAACTTACAATGAAGGTAGCTTGATACAAATTGGGATAATAGATTTTGTGCCATAAATAAGGGAGTATGGAGTGGCTCCTATGGGGGTTTGATGATTAGTTTAGTAAGCCCAAAGGGTAAGAAATATTTTCTAGTGCCAATCATAGTGAATATCATTGATAATCTTCTTTAAAATAGATATAATGGTCTTGTTTGATGCCTCAACTTGTCTATTAATTTGTGGGTTATATGGTGTGGATTTCTTGTGCTTGATTTTGAATTTTTCATAAAGGTCTTTAACATCTCTATTTACAAAGAATCTTCCATTATCAGATATAATGCATGCTGGGATGTCATATTAACAAATGCTATGGTAATGAATGAATTTGGATATCTACTTCTTGGTAAAATAAGTGAGAGGAATGGCCTCAATCCACTTAGTAAAGTACTCAATAACATTTAAAATATGTTTATGGCCATCTAAATATGTTGGGTTTTTTTTTGATGAGTTTGAGGTCCCATGTAAAGAACAACCATGGTGTTTTGATCAACTGTAGTGGTAAAGAAGGTGCATGTATTAAATTTCCATGTTGCTGATAAGTAACAAAATTCCTTACCTAATTACAAGCATCTATCTCTATTTTTGGCCAATAATATCCTATTTTGAGGAGCTTTTAGCTAATAATACACCATTGGTGTGGGACCCACACATTCCTTCATGAACCTCCTTCAATGCTAGCTTGGATTCTCTTAAAGATGAATAATGAAGTAGCATTCCATCATAAACTTTATGGTAAAGCATGTTTTTAAGGAGGATAGAACTAGCTAGATGGTGAAAGAGCAATTTTTATTGGTTATTGGATAAGTCAAGTGGAAAAATGTGATTATGGAAATAATTATAATAGTTTTAGAACTAAGGCAGTTCTAGTGGGGGATTAGGACTAGAAATAGTGCATACCCTTTCTGATTCTAGTATATTATGTGCATGCTTTAGAAGATTCTAAATAAAAAACTAATACTCTTTAGCTCTTCCATCAATCTGTATCATTGACCCAATCATTTTCATTACATTGATAGATCTATCACTAACCCTTGGTACTTATTCAAATTGTACAGATTTAAAATGAACCTTGAAATTATCCATGATTTGTTTGTAGGGAAAAATATTGTCATATTGAGTTTGATACTAATCATTGGTTTGGTTGATGATCAATTGGGAAGCACCATAGACCATTAAGTTCTTGATATCCCATTGAATTGAAAGATGTAGTCCTGTAATAAGTGACTCATACTCAACCATATTGTTGGTACAATGAAAGTTGATGTGGAGCACTTTAGGAATCAAATAAATTTGTGGTGTAATCAATAATATGTTAGATACATATCCATGAGAAGTGAAGGAGCCATCAAAATAGAGTTTTCACTATTCAGGCTCATGCTACACTTCTTCTAATGCCATGATATAATCATCTAGAAAGTCAAATTTGAGTGGTTGAGTGTCTATAATAGGGGCTTCTACAAGTTAATAAATAATAACCTACCCCTTGATAGATTTTTAATTTTGATACTCAACATCAAATTCACCTAGGAACGTGACCCATTTAGACGTATGTCTTGTGAGAGCTTTTTTGGATAATAAAGTTTTGAGAGGATCCACTTTGGCGATGTCAATAGTTTTATTATTCAGCATATAGTGTTATAGCTTTTGAGAAGCCAACACCATAACTAAACATGCCTTCTCATAAAGCATATAATTATGTTCATAAGCCACTCATGTTCAACTTAAATAATAGATATTGTGTTCTTTACCTTGATCATCATGTTAGACTAATAGTGCCCCCAGTGCATGCTCAGCTGTTGATATGTAAATAAGTAGTGGTTGTCTAGGTGTTGGTGATATCAAAACTAGTAGGGTGGCCAAATATGTTTTAAGATTTATAAATTATAAATTATAGTCTTCATCCCATTGAATAGTGACCCCTTTCTTCAAGATATGAGTAAATAGGTGGCACTTATCTACCAATTAAGAAATGAACCTGTAGATTGACTGGATCTTTCCTTATAGGCTTCAGATCTATTTAAGATTTGAAAGTAGAGGCATTTCAGAAATAGCCTTGAAATTAGTAGGTTTGACATTGATCCCTATTTGTGATACAATGAAACCTAGCAATTTACCTGAAGTGACTCAAAAGACACACTTCTTAGGATTTAGGTAGACTTTATATCCATGAAGCCTCTCAAAGATTCTTCATAGAATGTTAATATGTCCAACATGTGTTTTTGATTTTACTAGTATGTCATAAACATAGTACTCAACAATATCATGTATCATGTCATGGAAAATGATAGTCATAACACGCTGATATGTGGCTCCAATGTTTGATAATCCAAATGGCATGACTTGGTAATAGAATGTTACCCATGGAGTGGTGAACACAATCTTGTGTTGATCTTCTTGGGCTATCTTGATCTGATTGTATCCAAAAAATTCTTCCATGAGGGATAACATCTCATACCCAAAAATATAATCAATAATCATGTTGATTTTGGGTAGAGGAAAATCATCTTTAGGGCATGCTTTGTTGATATATATGAAATCTGTACAAAGACGTATACCCTGTGGCTTATTATTGACTAAAACTATGCTAGATATCCATTAAAAATAGTCTAATGGTTTGATGAAGTCTACTCCCAATAACATCTCCAATTTGACTTTTATCAAGAGGGTGATACGTGGATGTATCTTTCTTAATTTATACTTAACTAGTTTGGCATCTAGATGAACAACAAGGTGATGCACTACCAAGTGTGGGTCTAAGCTTGGCATGTATAAATATGCCCATATAAAAATATCTCTGAAATCCATCAAAATGGACATAATGTTATCACATTATACTTTGGTAAGGGAAGATCCAAGATAAATAATTTTGGGATCATTGTATGTTCCTAGGTTTACTTTAATTGTGTTCTCTACAAGAAGTGTGGATCCATTTTCAATAATATTAGGCAAGGTGTGATCATGATCATCTTATTCTACTACAGTTTCTTGGTGTTCTTCCTAGAGCTTTGGATAATGTGATGAATCTAAATCCACCATCTTAGGTAATGGACAAGTAGCAAAAACCTTAGGAAACTCAAGAGTAAGATGCTCAAATAGTTGTTATTGTTCTAAAGAGATGATTGTACACGATATAGAGATGGGACATGATGGACCTTTTACGTCCTAAAGGGGAGCAAAATTTCCCACCTGAGAGTGCCTGAAATAGGTTTTCACTCAAGGGCTTGTCTTTATCTTTACTTTTCCCCTAATCATTGAGTGCCTCAAAGAGGTTTTCACCCAAAGATATTGATGTTTTATCTTTTTTATGACCAAAAAAGTTTATGTACTCTCCAAAGTAGCTAGAAGGATCTAATGAAAAATCAGATCCTTGTTTGTGATCACTAATGGGCAATCCATCTTGTCAGCCCATGTATTCTATAATTTATTCTTTATTTTGAACCTCATCAATGCATATGAATTAATTTTTTTGGTCACAATCAATGAGTTTAGGATGGAAAAGGCATATGGAATAATGAGGTTCTACTTTAGTAAGGGAATTTCCAATAGGTGTTATGATCATAATGGCATTTTGATCAAATAAATATGAGTTAATGAGCTCATCAAAAAGGCTATAATGGGATGCTACATCACTACTAAGAGTCTTGTCACTAGTTGATTTAGAAGAATCATTATCTAAAGTCATGAGGTCACCCCCAAGCGGTATAAATCCAAGAACATGATTCAAATTAGGTACTCTAGCTAATAAGGGTTCTATAATTCCTTAGGCTCATGGGCCAAGGTCACTTCTTATATAATCAAGATGATCTATGATCTTATTGGGGATAGGATATTTTGGATTTGAAAATAAATTAGCAAGGCCATCAAAATATAAATAGTCTCCTTCTGTGAAATCCTCTCAATCTTTTTTTGGTGAAGTAGCTGGTACAAATACCATAGGTGGTTTTCACTATTATTTTTTTGGTTTCCAATTCAAGTTAGGTATATTTGGGCTCTTGGAAGGTTTGGGTTTACCAAAATGTTTTAGGATACTTTAACAACTTATCAATATGGAAGGCATCCTTAAGATGGTATGTGGAAATGCCCATGTCTTTAATAACAACATGTTTTGCAAGAGTTGCAGGAAATGGACCAACCGAAGTAGACACAAGGTCACTAGGGTTGATATAATTGGATGGAGTTGGATATGAAACTATCTCTTTATTATTCTTTTCAATGAATTCAAAACCTATATAATAGTTATAATTGCAATACTCAGCCTCAAGATATTTGTAGTCAATTGTAACTTCGATCCCATCATGGGGAAACTTAAGACACTAATGCAAGGTGGATGGAATGGCCTATACTTCATGTATATAAGGACAATAAAGAATTATGTTGTAAGGTAGCTCAATTTACAAAATATGTAGTAAAGTATGATGGGAAACATACCCAATAATGATTGGCAACCAAATAGTACTAGAAGAATCCCTCTTGGCATTATCGTAAGCCTTTATGGTGATCATCTTTGGATGGATGTCCTTTGAAGTATAGCCTAATATTTTTAATAGTTTGTAGGACACTATGCTTAGACCCAAACCATTATCTATAAAAATGCACTTTATCTTATCATTTTCAATGATTACCTCAATATACAATGGGTTGTTATGGCTCAGACTAAGGGTGGACATGTCTTTTTAATCAAACATGAGATGATAAAATGAAGACAAATGTCCCACTAGTGTTTGGAAATATTAAGTATTTACATCTTTGGGAATAATTGATTCTTGTAAAATGTTATTTAGAATATTTTTATGGACTTCAAATGTATGTAAGAGATCTGAGATGCTAATATGTATAGGGGTTTTGCTCAATTGGTCTGATAGACTATAAGGCTTCTCAACATTAGAATGAGATGGTTTGGCCTTGGCTGAAATAATATTCAACTTTGGATTTGAAGGGCAATGTTCACATTTGTTTCAATCAAAAAAATGGGCAAAGGGCACTAGAGATTAACTCACGGGCGTCTATTTGTGACTATGCAACTTAGAGGTGACAAAGATCCAGTATAATAAAAAGATGAAGGTGAAGGGCCTTAGAGGGTGACTCATGGGTATCTAGTTATATTTTTACAATTTTAAGTCAATAAGGAGACATTGTAATTAGAGGAAGGGTGTTCTCCAAAAATAGTAACCCATGCAAATGGATTTGTAATAGAATTGCATGAACTCGATGTGACATTACTAAGGGAAGAGGGTGTTGGACTTATAATATTGAGCTTCATACTATGAGGAACATGAGATGGTTCATAAGATTTGATAGTAATAGTGGTAATTTGGGTTGTAGAAATAGATCTCACAGTGTTATTATAGTTATCAGGCACGTATGTTGTATATCTAAGGAGGATGGATGCGTGTGAGGGTTCCAAGGGCCTGTAACGGGCTAAAACTTCCATGGCTGGACAGGCTGTGTCTGGTGATAACGCGCAGGAGAAGCTCAAAGAGGCATTCTATGTGGGAGAGAAGGTGAGGATCAACAAAGTTAATGGTTGTTTTTTATGATGCCAGGAAAGACCAATTTTAGTCATGCCCTCAAAAGCGGTCCAGGATGATGTGGAGTATTTGGCTTCACACGCATTAATCTGTAAGTTTGTTGGAATTCACATTTCCCAGTCAGCTTTGGAAGCTTGGATTCACAGGTCATGGTAGATTGAGGGAGATTTTGATATCATGCTAGCTGGTAACAGCTATTTTATGGTAAATTTCACTTGCATTTTTGATAGGAATAGAGTCTTTGAGAGAGGTCTATATTTTTATGACTGTATTGGCCTTTTCATAAAACCCTGGCATGTGGGGTTTAACTCAGCTAAAGATCTCCCTTCCAGAGTTCCAGTCTAGGTTTGCCTACTGAGACTGCCTTTAGAATTATAGAGGGAGGATATCCTATGAAATATTGGAGCCATGATTGGAACACCAGCTATAATTGCTCACCAATCTCTGGACAAGAAGGTTATCACTTATGCCCGCATTTATTTCGACATTGATATAAACAACCCTGTGCCAGATTTGATTGAGATTTATTTGGGCTCTTTGACCTAGATTTAGCAAATTGATTATGAGTCCATCCCTTTTTGGTGTCACATTTTCCATGTTTATGGACATCTATGAAGCCAATGTCCTCATGCGCCTAAAGGTCCTGACAATCCCAAGGGATCCTCTGGCCCACGACCAACCAATGCAAGTATGAGGAATGGACAACTTGACCCTACTAGTAATAAAAATGGTCAAGTGGAGAGTGTTGTAAAAGGGAAAGCTCACCAGAACCCCTCTAGTTTAGAGCCAAGCCAATCCAACTTCACCGGTCTTGACAGAGATGGTTTTACCCTAGTTCGATGCCGTACTAGAGGGCGAGGGTAGAAGCACTCACATCTAGATCGGTAAGGTGATGTAAGATTCAACAGGTTTAAAGTTCTTGATAACATGGTCATAGAGGAGGGTATTCTTGTTATGGTTTAGGGTGGGACACTGGAGCTAGAAGGCAAGAGCTATATTTCTTATGATCCCCAAGACATTGACACCCAACAAATTTTGGAACCTGTGCTAGCCTCAGAATCCAACGCCCTCGTGGTTGCACCTACTCCACAGGACAAAGATATTCACTGGGCAGATTTGGTGAAAGAAGTGGAAGCTCTCAACAAAGAAAAGGGACCTTCTTCAGCTCTTGGTCTATTATAGTGACCTTTTAAGAAGGTCTCCTTCTCCACCCCTTCTAGAGTTAGACGCAAGAAGGATCAAGATAGAATTAAACTCATAGGAGATCTTTTGGTTGAATTAGGAGCCGTGAAGACCTTGGATGAACACTTCTCACACTCCACTTAATGATTATTATATCATGAAATGTGAGGGGGTTGAATAGCATCCCCAGACAAAAGGCTATTCACAAGCTGGTGAAAGATCATTCTCCAGATATTCTTTGTATTTAGGAGACCAAACTTTTCATGGACTCTTTGTTCACTTGCTATCCTAAGATTTGGGGCCTAGGCCAATGGCAGTGTGTTGGCACTTTGGGGTCCTCAGGTGGTCTTGCTATGTGTTGGGATCTTAGGAAAATTATGCTAGTCCATTAGCTATCCTCCACCTCAGCTCTCTCAATGGTTGCTTCCTCCTTGGAGACTGGCGAGCTGATTTTGGTCACCAATGTGTACACTCCTGTTGACCTCCTAGACCAACTCAAGCTGTGGGATCACATTCAGTATGTTTGAAGCTGTAACCCTTACTTGCCCTAGATTGTTGCTGGGGATTTCAAATCCATTCTCAGCCTGGAGGAGAAGAGAGGTAATTCAGCTCGGTTGGGACCTTCCTCGGAGCTTCTTCAACAAAATATTGACTTGCTTCATCTCTCAGATGTTAAGCTGCTCAATGGAATTTTCACATGGAACAACCAGAGGATGGGGGATGTGGCCATCTCAGAATGCTTGGACAGGTTCCTAGTCTCTTGCTATTGGAATTCTAGCGCCATCTTTCTCTCTCTTCAGATATTATTGACTGGCGGGGGTCTAACCATTGGCCTATCAAACTATCCACGGGGCTTATTGCTACCCCCAAGAAGCCCCCTTTCAAGTTCCAATTGATGTGGCTTTGTGAAGCTTCCCTCCATGATTTAATGACACACTGGTGGAAGCAAGGGCACTTGAATTATGGCATGGCTATGTTTCTTTTCTCTAAGAAGATTTAGTATGTGAAAAGGAAATTGAAGTACTGAAATAACCATTGTTTCGGTAATCTCCACATCAGGAAGAGGAGCACTCAAGACCAGATAGACATCATAACCAGACAAATCTGAGATTAGGGTTTGTCTGAAGATCTTTGCTTGGTTGAGATTCAAGCTTCTACGGATTTGGCTGAGTGGGAACTACGAGAAGAAATCTATTGGAAACAAAAGGCTCGTGTTGACTGGCTCCAAGAGGGGGATAAGAATATGGCTTTCTTCCATAACTCTATTCAGGATCGACGTAATAAGAGCTTCATTTCTTCCCTGATTACTTTAAATGGAATGCACCTAACCTCCTCTCAAGATATATCTAGGGAAGCTATTCAGTTTTACTCTGCTCTTTTTTCAAATGATACTCCTCCTGACGAGCTTGTTGAAGGTACAATATTATCTTGTATTCCCTCTGTTATGACTTCAGTAATGAATGACTCTCTTATGCAGCCTATCAGTATTTTTGAAGTGGAGGGAGTGGTCTTTGGCATGAAGAAAGGTAAGGCACTGGGACCAAATGGGTTCCCGATGGAATTATTCTAGGAATTTTGGGATGTCATTAACTAGGATCTTTTGGAGGTAGTGCAAGAATCCTACTCCAATAAAGATATGCTTTGAGCTCTAAATGCTACTTTCCTAGTGCTTATCTCGAAGTGTGAATAGGCTAATCAGCTGGAATATTTTTGACCCATTGCTCTCTTTAATGTGGTCTACAAAATTATAACCAAGCTCATTGTAGAGAGGCTTAAAATTTGCCTACCCATGCTTATCTCTGAGGAGCAAGGGGGATTCATTGCTAGCAAGTAGATTCTGGATGGTGTAGTTATAGCATCAAAAGCGATTCACTCCATGAGTTCTTCATAGGAATGAGCTATGTTTATTAAGCTTGATATGGCTAAGGCTTATGATAGGGTCAGCTAGAGATTCCTGCATAAAGTTCTTCTAGATTTTGGCTTCAATCAAGATTAGATCCATTGGGTGCTCAGCTAT
This sequence comes from Torreya grandis, assembly GCA_037957365.1. Taxonomy (NCBI): domain Eukaryota; kingdom Viridiplantae; phylum Streptophyta; class Pinopsida; order Cupressales; family Taxaceae; genus Torreya; species Torreya grandis. The sequence goes on along the minus strand of JARHVA010006922.1, from coordinate 203,109 downwards.
GTCACGATGCCCTCTTTCTCGGTCCTTATTAATGGGGCACCCTCTGAGCTATTTAGTGCTTCTAGAGGTCTTCGTTAGGGAGACCCTCTCTCCCCATATCTCTTTATTATTCTAGTAGAAGGTCTTGGGTGCCTCATCAAGTTCTGAGTCTCTCAGCATGTGCTGCAGGGTTGGCACTGGGGAGATAGATTACCTGCTCTATCCCATCTCCAGTTCATGGATGACACTTCTCTTGCTAGGAGAGCTTGGATTCAAGAAGCTGAGGCTTTTTGATGCACCCTGGATACCTATTTGGTGGCTTTGGGATAGAAGATTAATGATCACAAGTCCTTTATTGTGTTTTTTAACACCCCTGAGCCTATCCAGTGAAGGATTAGTGCTATCTTGAGATTCTAGACTCAGTCTCTCCCCCTTACCTACCTTGGGGTTCCGATTGTGGTGGGAAGGTAGCCGAGGCTCTTTTGGAAAAAAGTGATGGATAAACTAAGGCAAAAATTTAACCACTAGACTCATAGGTGGCTCTCCACTATCGACAGAGTGACTCTCCTCTAATTGGTGATTCAAGCCCTTCCCATCTACTGTTGTATGGTTCAGGCTGCCCATGGGTACTTCCTAAAGGAATTCGATGCTCTATCTCACCAATTTCTTTAGAGTGGCAACCTGCTTAACTCCAAATGGAGCCTCCTTAATTGGGACATAATTTGTCACCTAAAAAAGGAAGGTAGCCTTGGACTTTGCTCTACAATTTTGTACAGTCAAGCTCTCGTGGCCAAACTATATTGGCACTGGTGTTCTAGTCAAGCTCATCTCTGGGCCCATATTTTGGCTTTCAAATACTACCCCAGGGAGGAGCCAGTAGATATTTCAAGACTCCCCTCTGAGGGCAAAGGCTCGATGGTGTGGGACACTCTCAAATGAGGAGCTCAGCTGGTGAAGAGAGGCCTCTTCTAGATCTGCAATAGGGGGATGGATGTTCTCTTTTGGAGTGACTCTTGGGATGGGTTTCCTCCCATTCTCTTCTCTCATCCACATCTATAATGACTTGGTGACTCTCTGATAGCTGCTGGGTGGAGCATGGTGGATCATTATAAGGAAGATTTTAGGTTGGGCACGATAGTGGGATATCGATGGAAGAACGCTTCAGACTGGCCCCCAGGCAGTTCTGTGGAGGAGCAACTGGAGTTATCTCAGTTATTGGCCTCTAGGGAGTGTAGCTCCTTGCAGGGATGGGATGTTCTAGCTTGGGGTGAAGATCCCTCAGGGAAGTACTCTATGTCTTTTGGGTACCTTGCTTTGACAAAACAACTCCTGGGTGAAGTGATGGTTCCTTGGGGGAAAAAGGTTTGGAATGGCTATTCTTGGCCTAAATGTAATTTTTTTCTTTGGGTACTGGTTCATAATAGGTGCCTTACCTAGGAAAATCTCTATAAACGGGGTTTTCATGGGCCCTCCAGGTGTGTTTTATGCCATAACAATGAAGAAACCATCTCTCATCTTTTCTTCTAATGCCACTTTACCAAACCAATATGAAACTTGTGGTGGGAGGTGTGGGATTGTCCTTGCTGGCATGTGTCTTCTTTGTCTAACTTTTGGGACCATCTAAGACATCCTCCCTCTCAAGCTTCATTCCTTCAAGTCGTTTGGCACATTGGACCATCGCTTGTTTTGTGGCATGTCTAGTTGGAAAGAAACAGATGGATTTTCAAGGAAGTGAGTTATGAGATCAACACTTTATGGGGGAGAATCATGAATTCTATCCTTGAGACCCTTCATGCCAAGTGTGAGGTGGAGGTTGATTTGAGTTTGGCAGATGATAAAACTTTTGCATGCCTCACCTCTATTCTCCCCAAAGGCCTCCCCACTGCTCCTCATGTACCTACGTGTGACCACCAGTAGCCTACACAACCTGTCAATTAGACAAGCCGTTGGTCTCCCCCTGAGGTTGGCATACTCAAAATTAACTTAGACAGCTCTTCTCATGGAAATCTTAGACCAGCTGGGATTTGAGGACTGGGTCATGACATCACTAGCGAGGTGCAATTTTTCTTCTCAATTCATAAAGGCAGGTACACTAACAATTTCATGAAAGCTCTTGCACTTTTGGTTGCTGTTCAACAGTGTTTCTCTCTCGACTGGAATATAATTGTTTGCAAATCTAATTCATAGATTGTTGTTAATATGTTGAATAAATGGAATGCTAGAATATTTGATTGGCATCTGGCTAGAGTGGTGTAGTAGATACTCCAGCTTTGTACTTCTTTGGATTCTATGTCTTTTCTATAAATTCCCCGTGAATGGAACGGGGTGGCTGACTACTTGGCCAAATGGGCCTCCAAGCATGAGCCACCTTGGAACATCTCAGACCATAGGATGTTGCCTCTGGAATTATCCCAGAAGCTGGATCAACTAGTTGAGCTTGATAAAATGATGTAACTCTTTTATTTCCTTGGTGTTAATAATATTTTTACCCCTCTTTCAGTAAAAAAAATAGTTGTCAGGCATGTTATTATAACCCAAGTTGTTAGCATGGGTATTATGATCTTGATTATGATCATGCTAATTATGATTTTGACCCTAATTTTGGTTTTGATTTTACCTCTAATTCTATCCTTAGTTTTGGTTATTCCTTGGTGGTGGTTGATTATGTTGAGGAAATGGATCTTAGTAGATTCACATATCCTAATTAGTGCCTTATGGGGCAAGCTTGATCTCAACTTCACCACTCTTAATTAGATCTTTAATAAGGTGCTATAATTAGATGCACTGATACACATCATGACCAAAAAAATGATGGAAATTACACCATTAATTTTCCTTGTACCAATCTATATTTGGTTTATCTTGAAGAAATGGCCTGGGTACTGGCCATATAATTAGGTTAGCTACTACAAGTTTTTAAAACACTATCTCAATAGGTTCTCCCAATTTGTTGAAAAATCCTATTGATTATGGAATTTCCTCTTTAGAGGTTATTTTTACAAAATGGGTGGTGGATTAGGTGGAACTAATTGTACATTTGGGGCCAATAGGGCCTGAACCATTTTTACATGTCTTATTTTAGTCATACTATTTCCAACCATGTTCTTGTTCTTATTGAAACCGTTAAGTTTCTCTTGCACAATCATTTGAACTAGTGAGTGGGTCAAATTTGATGATTTACATTACACAAAAATATTGACAAGGACTTTTATAATAAGTGCCTTATAAATTTGTACACCCTTGTTTATGATCTCTTTGAAAGTGTTTTCACAAACAAGCCTAGATTATATGCCACCTCAAGGTGTAGGTTCTGTGTAAATATGTCTGCCAACTATTTATCTAGAAAATTATGTTTAAAGTGACTAGATAGTGATCTCTACCTTTGTAGATATGCAAAAAAGCTTTTTCCATCATGTTGTTTATCTTTGAAAAAGTCAAAAATGGTCAATTCATGCTCAATGTTGTATGAGAAATGGTTCATGAAATTTTTAGATAAGTCATTCCAATCCACAACTGATCCCTTGGGTAATTTGAGTAGTTAATCTAAAGCTTGTCCTGCTAAACTTTGTGGAAATAACTGAAGTAAGAACACACTATTGTAAGCCACCTCTTGGCATAATACAAAAAATTCTTGAATGTGTTCATGTGGTTCACCATTTCCTTTGTACTTGTCAAATTTGGGTGCCTCAAAATAAGGTAGAAAGGGGACTTGGAGAATGCTTAAATCAAACAGATATGGACATATCTCATTAAATTTGTACTTTTTGATCCTATTTCCAGTCTCTAATCATGACACAATCTCTTTCATAGAATTCCACTCTTGCATTATTGGTGTATTAATGGGTGGAACATAATTATGTTGGGGTGGTATGTGCCCCTATTATTACTATTGGGGTGGAATGTGCCCTTATTATTGCATGGATTTGGTATGGATGTACACCTTATGGTCTGCAACTTGGTTTTAGTTTGCTCTTTGAGTTGATTAGGTGAGCGGTTTAATCCTTGGAATCTGCCACCTTGAATTATATGTGATCTATTTTTTTTAGGGAGTCTATGGCCTATTTTTTAAATTACATGCTGGTTGAGATGAATTAGCCAAATTTTTTTGTATGATTTATTCAATGCATACCGAATGTTTTGGTTTTTGGCTTTGCAAAGGAACAAGAGGTTCTTGGTGATTGAAAAATGTATGCTCTGTGTCTAATGGAGCATGTTATGGGACCTCTTGGGATTTAGGTTGTTCTATTGAGACATCTTGATCTATCATTATTGTGTTCTCAATTAGATTTTATGTTATCTCAACCACATTTCCTTGTTCTTTTGAAGCATCATTATGGATTGAAGTAGCTACTAAAGAGTCTATAAAATCTACAATAAGTTGGTTTACATATCATTGAATTATATTTTTGATCTTGTTAACAAGATCTTGATCATTTGGTTTTGACTTTATAGTTATTTCCCTTCCCTTGCTAGAAGAAGGCATGTTTGTTTGTGCATTTTTTGCAAAAAATTATTCTCACTGTTGCTCTCCTTCTCTAACTAAGGTGTGTAATTTATCCATAGGAAAATCTAAGGGTTGTCTAACACCTAATTCAATCAACCTTAGGAGGGATTCATCCTTGTCTTCTTTAGGTTGATATTTTGAATAATCTTCCTCTAATCCTATAGTTGTGGGGATGTCTTAAAAGACCACATAATTGTCTTGGTCATCATAATAATTATCCTCCTCATAGCTAGGGTCATACGGGACCCCACTACAAATGTACATTTGAGTCATGTATAAAAAGGTTTGCTCTCTATGTTTTAATAGATTTGGAAAATGGTTTGCAAATGTTTAAACAAGGTATGTGTTTTGATATTTTCTAAACAAGGTGACTAGGTATCAAAGAGACTCTAATAGGGAGAAGGCGTAGGACCACAAAATTAGAGGAAAACATTCAAAAAATTACTCAACATTTGGTAGATTTAAATCATATAAATTGAAAGAGGGTATGATAACTCAAAAACCTAGAGAATAACTAGTACACTAGAATGAATATTTTTGAGATACATCAATATCGTAAAAACTAGTTCAAATTTGATGAGTTGATACTAGGAAACTAGAATAAATCCCTTTAGATTAGGAAGGTGATAATGCAAACTAAGAAACTCAAGATGTGAAAACATGCAAGAATTCCTAAGTATACAACTAGAATCCAATGGGTAGCATAATGCCACCATATGGTAATAGGATGGTAGTATAAAATGAGTTCTAAAACTTAGAGTGTGAGTGATACATTTGATGACCTAATTTCACAATGATGAGATGATAATGAGTCTATAAATTTCCTTCAATATAAATGAGAAGTTGAACCCAAGCTACTCAATTCAAGTGCAAATGGAAAATTAAACCTAGTTTAACACATAACCTAGTAACTTAGAAAGGTGTAATTCTAAAATTGAATTATTAATGAAGGACTTAAAGAAAGTGGTTTAGACTCAAATGGGTAGCATAACTATGCTAATTAAATAATATAAACACAAATATTTGAGATAAGACTTTGAAAAAGGCAAAGATTGATTTGGATTTGACCAACGTAATGCCTCCTTGTTCAATAAATTAGTGGATAATGTGTTTGGTTATGACCTGTGTTTACAATCAAGTTTTGACTCAAATCAAGACCAAGTAATCTAAGACCAAAAGACAAATGAAACTAAGTAGTCATCTTAAGCCCTAAATTGACAAGGTTTGCTTTATATTGTTGAAATCCATATATATACGTGCACTTGGGAGGAAATTAAGTGTTCATCCAAAATAAAAGTACATTAATTAGTAGGGTATTTTACAACCCCATATCCCAAGAGATAATACAAATACATGGACCTTCAGGCACATCTCACATCAATAATACTCTGTGGCAAGTGGGGTTGTCTAAAACTTACAATTTATGAACGTCTAGATGGTACCAAGTGTGGTGAACACAAGAGATGCAACACATCAATTGAGTTCATACCAATCAACTTACTATGCAAAGGTATATTCCTTTGCATAGTGATTCCACTTATGGACTGCTTAGTGGAATACTTTGGTTGACCAGACTCGACTCGATATTTTATTATGAAAGGATATGTTAGCCTCTCAACCTCCTAGCTCTCATAATATGTGTACCCTAATTTATATACCCCACCATGGAGTGGGGTTGAAACAATGCTGGGAGATGAAGCCCTAGGTAAAATCTTCCCTAAAGAACTTGTGAAGAGGCAATGACCTCCCATCCATAAGCCAAATTACATGAACTAAATCTACGTAAAAAGGCTTTAGGGTTATTTTTAGATCACCCAAACCATATGGGTTTTGGGGAGAGCCTAGAAAAATTCATTTTTACACCATGGACAAAGGCAAAATCATAATGAAAAGGATCTTTTGGTCACCCGAGTTCCCTATAGGGCATGGGGGGAGAGCATACATGTGCAATTATTTTTTCTCAAATAATCTAACAAGTAAGTGATAGATGATTTACATAAAACAACTTCAAAAAATTTGAAATTTTAAGTGAAAGTTGAGTTTTATAACACCAAACTAAAATGTTAAGTGAAGTTCTTGGCCCCTTGGCCTTAGTTTGTAATTTTTTTGAAAAACATCCACAACACATTCAATCAAACCATCTAGTTCCTTTTAAACACCAAAGAGAATGTTCCTAATTCCATTCAAACACCAAAGGAAATGTAAAAAGACTTAATTATGCTCAAAACAAACACTTTTCCTCATGGATCCTACAAGAAAACTTAGAGAGTTTTGTTTAGCTTTGAAGCACAATTTGAAATGAAACAAACAACTTTGGATTTGTTGCTTTTGGGTTCTTTATTTTTTACACACAGAGATCAATGTTAGTCACTATTGACTAATTTTGTTTGGAGAAAGATTGACACTGGTTAGAAAAATAACCATTATTGGTCTAAACTAATTGATAACGATCACCTATGAACACTTAGGCACTAAAAGATTTGGAGAAAAAAATTGTTAGCATAATCATTAGGATAAAATCTCTTAAAGTAGATTTATAGATCAAGAAATATGTTCAGATCAGAGACTTAAAAACTCAATTTTATATCTATAAACTTCCTAATATATCTAACATGGAAATTGTTATCCATGTTTTTCTCTGCAACCCAATCGATGCAGTCACATATAACTGATGTCAGTCATTGTGTAACCTATCTATGCATAGAAAATGTTAAAAACATAGGAAAAAGATCATAAAAATGAATTGTTAAGGACTTTAAAGACTCTTAATATTTTATGGAAATGCCAATGTGTCTTCCTTACTTGAGTGGGATGTGTGATCCCACTGAGTATGCAAAGATGTAGAGATGGATTATACAGAGGACTAGTTCAAGAATTAGTCATGAAAAACACAAAAGAATGCATAAGAACTAATAATCTAGGCCAACCTATTCAAACAGGCTGTGCAAATTATATTAAAGATCAAATGAAAGAAAGCAAATAATAATTACCTTTCCATGAGTTTCCCATCATCTATAAGCAGCTTCAAGCATGTTTTCCCCCTTGATTTGGTATTCTTATCTTTGTCAATAGTGGATGCCAAGCTCCTTCATCATATTAAGATCACCATGTATAATCTAGGCTCATGATATGAAATCACTAATACACCTATCAAATAAAGCTATCCTATTTTAAATAAAGTATGATAATCAAACTACACAAATGACTTGTAGAAAGAATCTTGCATTATAAGTGTACACAATTTAAACTTAAAAATGTGAGTGAGAGGTCTTTTATTATAGATTTTCTAAATGAGTTAGGATCAATCATGATTTTCCATCTCAAGATTGAGATGTGTGGTCATGAACTAATCTAATATTGCATAATAAATCCATAAATATCCTCATAATGATTTGGAAGGAAGAGGCATCAATGAGGCATGGGTGCCCATAAACCTAATATTAATTTTCCATCTCAAGATTAAGATGTGTGGTCATGAATTGATCTAATATTGCATAATAAATCCATAAATATCCTCATAATGATTTGGAAGGAAGAGGCATCAATGAGGCATGGGTGCCCATAAACCTAATATTTATTGCATTTATGGCTTATGGATGCCACCCCATTGATCATGTCATTAGGTGATACAAATATTAGGAATCAATTTCCAATAAATAAATATTCAATTTTCTCCATGGAATTATTACTTAATTTCATAATTTAGTTTAACTAGCCTAAGTAAGATTAATCAATTTTAGTGCAATTCTTTAGAAATTGGTGCACAATTAATCAAACTAGTCAGAAAGTCATATTAATGGGTCATAAGTTAACTTGAGAGGATTTATAAGGGGATGTTAATTGTGCATGAACCATTATCCCATTTAGGATGTTGTCGACATAACATAACATAGGCACGTGACGTGCGCTTATAAATTAGAAGAAAAGAGTGATCTAGAGCACCAAAATGAGAAATCATCATTTTGAATCAAAATGATTTAAGAAAAATTAGGAATCACATAAAATGCATTGCCCTATTTAGGGGCACATTAGCCTAAATTAGCATTTTTATACAACAAGATTGAACCATTTAGCGCATTTAAGTGATTTTGGCCTAATTTATGCATTTTAAAAAATTTCAAGTAAGATTGATAATTTAAACACAAATGGTGTTAGGAACTGGATGTCTACAGTTGGGATTCGACAAACCAAGTTTATTGTAAAACATATTGATTTTTGTCATGAATTATTTTATAATTCACAATATGCATATTGTTATCAAAATGACATTGTTTGAGCTACAATAGAAAGTTTGTGGTATAATTTACTTATTTTTATATAATAAAATCTATGATTATTTATATAAAATTGATTGCCTAGCTTAGGTAATCGCAAGCATGGTTTGGATTTGATTGGAATCTTTAATTTATGGATATCATACTAAGCTTTTCAAATTTCAATAGCTATTTGACAATAAAAATCAATGCATATACATTTATTCTAAAATTAAATATAGACATGGTACATTATAAATTTAAGTCTAGGATACCAAAACAAAGATCTAAATCAAAATAATACTCTCAAAATAATTTGTATGCCTTAACTTAGTATAAATAGTTTTGATGGTTTTTTAAAATTAACAATTATTACTTAGGATGTGATGCAATTCTAGTTAGAGAGTTCAAATTAAGGATTATCTTAAAACATACATCCCATAACACCCATGTGTGTCAACACTTAATATTGAAGTGTGTAATAATGACTTACAACACAAAATAATAGTTAGCCAAATTACTAGAAATGAGTGAAAACACAAATATAAGCACTATTTTTTTATTAAAATCTTTAATTTCAAAGATTACAATGATCCCAAAAGATATATAAAATTAAAATGTTTTTTCAATATATTTTTAGGCTTGAAAATCTCTAGGTGAACCAACTATGGTTCCTTATTCTCTCATAAGTCATATCAACATGCAATATTGTTCCTCAGCATAGTTATGTGTATTATTATTCTAGCTTCCAACCAATTCAATGATTTCAGCCATAATTTTTTTAGACATAGGAGGTCATTACAAAATTTAAAATAATTTACCTTCCTTGTCATCCAATTATCTGATTATGAATAATCAACTTTTGACTATTATGGTATAGTTTTGACATAACATGTGATGCATGAATCAATGTTGATCTGAGCCAAAAAATAGACAATGTTATTCCTTAAATCATTTTAGATATGTGAAACAACCAAATGGTTATGTGTACACTTTGTGACTACTTGTTGTGTGATCTCACAAGCCACCATCCATTTATGCCTAGCGTGCAAGCTATCACTTTTACATATGACTAGACTTTTACACAGAGACATTCAAAATTAAATATCACTACCAATATATTACATGCATATAAGGCTACACATTATTCTTCTACTAAAAAATACATGCACACCAAAGGTTATGCAAAATTTATTATTCCTGCTCTAAGTATTTTTGGAGATGCAAATTGTTTATGTGCATGTATGTTATTTCATCATACAATCCAAGTAAGTGAAATCAACTGTGAGCATTTTTCATGAGGTCTTCAACACATATTCCATACTTATCAATTTATGATGTGCTTAATCACATCACATTTTCAACTTATCATCTTTCTGCCTAAGAAGATATTCCCTATATTCCTTCCTATGTGTCTTCTTGATTCTAATGTCCATCACTTGATCAACTTCTACTCACACTTAATGAGGAAATTATTGTCTCCAATACACTTCTCTTGAATCTATGTTATCATTATCCTTATCATGTTGTCCCAAAATTTAAGGGTATAGGTCTAAAACATTGAATATAGGTGATATATATATTCCTTTTGGTAACTCTATATTGTAGGTGTTGGTCGCAAATTTCTATAATAATTTACATGGTTGAATTTTATTCCATTTCAACTTGCTATATGTTCCTTTCAGAAACCTTTCCTTATGAAAGTGTGCCAAGACCATGTCACAAACATGAAATTCCTATTCTATGTTCTTTACATCTACAAGCTATTTGTACCATGCATTGCTCTTTTCTAACTACATGTTCACTTATATGTGTACATCATGCATTTATTCATCAAAATATTATGCTTATGTGCTCCTCCATTTCTCTTATTTTATGTCAATTTTTTTACAACACCTCTTTGACTCTAGCATGGGGTATTTATAGTACTTTTATTTATTGAATTATTATATGTAAATTATACTTGTGCCAAGACTGAGTCCCATAGTATAGGGTTTTCTCCCACTATACATCTTAATATATTTTTAAGGCCCCTGTTAACCACCTCTATTTGACCATTTATCTGAAGATGATAAGTAGAACTAAAATACGACTAAATGTTTAATTTCCTTGACAACATTCACCATAAGTGTCCCACAAACTTATTATCTCTATCAAATACAATGTTGTGTGATAATCCATGTATATTTATAACTTCTCTAATTAAAAATTAACTACTTGCATAAATTTAGTAGTTTGTTTATGGATTTAGTGTTAGTAGTTTGATTAAAATCCATAAAATGATCCATTTTAGAACATATATCTATCAAAAAAAGATATAATCATATCTCATAAGTTTCATAGGTAATCCTTGAATAAATTCCATGCTCAAGTCTTCCCATGGTTTCTATGGTATTGGAAAAGGTTGATACAACCCCATATTTTGACCTTTACCTTTTGCCAATTAATAAATCCTACACCTTTGTACATAGTTTCATAGATCCATAGACATGTGTAGCCAAAAACACCCTTCACTTAGCTACACCATTATTTTATCAAACCCAAAATGATCAACCAATCTACCATTTGATTATCCTTAATTAGATTCTAATACATAGATCCATTGGGTATGCATAATTACGCTCCTTTAAATAATAACCCCTCTTATAATAATTAATCCAACCAAAGTTTTCTATTTGTGTTCACTAATTCTACACTCACTTTACATTCTTCTTTGAAGTTTTCATATTTTTCATACAAATCCATCATGGAATCAAATTCAATGTCCACACACATATTGGTTAACAAAATGCATCTTCTACTTAATGCATCTATAACCTTTTTATATTTTTCACACCTATGTTTAAAGATAAATGAGTGACTTTTAAATAATTCTACCTATTTCACATGTCTTTCATTTAGATTACCTTGGCTATTTATGAATCTTATCTCTTGTTGGTCTATGTGTAACACAAATTCATTTGGGAAAATATGGTGTGTCCACTTCTTCAATGCTTGCACAATTTCTTAAAACTCTTAATCATAAACTAAATAATTCTATCATGTGTCATTTAGTTTCTATCTAAATTAAATGATAGGCTTACTAACTAGACTCATTATATCTCCAATGGCTATGCCAAATAGTTTTTTGAAATCAATAAATTTAAATGCAAGTTGTTATGTTACATTCTTATTCAATTTATATATTCCATACTCAGCTTCTATATTCCAAAAATCCTCTCTCCTATCACCCCTCATCACCTGTATGAAACATGCACAAAAATTTCTGAAGTTTCTTATGAATTTGTGAGATAATATTTCCAATCCATGGAAAATTTATGATTAAAAACACTTTTTGGTGATGTCCATTCAAGTATAACTCTCACATTATTAGCATATATATCAAATGATTATTGATATATTATAAATCCTAAGTAAACTAACTTTATCTGCATGAAGGTGCATTTTTATATATTTACATGAAACTTATCCTCACATAAACATAGTAAAACTAGTCTTGAATGTGAAAAGTGTTCTTCTTTTGACCTGCTGAAAATTAAAATTACATAACAATATACAATGACAACTTACTATGAAAATGTTTTAGAACTTTTTTCATCAATCACATGAAGGTGTTCAATGCATTAGTTAGACCAAAATGCATAACCAATCACTCATACAAATCATCCTTTATCTTGAAAGGAGTATTCCATTCATCTTCTTTTATTATTGTGATTTGATGGTATCCAATTTTTAGGTCTATATTAATGAATTTATACACTCTAATACATGTGTGGTAGTGGGAATATATACTTAACAATGATCTTGTCGATGGGTTTGTAATCTGTGTACATCCTTCATTATCCTCCTTTCTTTGGATCTAGCATTGCATATACTACACATAGGCTTAATATTTATTTTATTATAACCTTATTGGGTGACTATTCAACTTTCTTCTTCACCTCTTTATTCTCTTAGGTGTCAGTCTATATGTTTCTTTGTTAGGAAAACTAGATACTAGAATCAAATCCATTGTAGAACTTAGATTGTGTATAGGTTGTAAATCATCTAAAAAATCCTTAGACATGGTATATTCATATTCACCTAATATCCACTCCATTTTACATGACATTTCTTATTCTATACCTTTTATGCTTATAGTTTATGCAAGCTTGGGTAGGAGTGCATAATATTTGTGATCTCTCTTTACTTCATTGATAAATTATATTCATGGTGATACAAAAACCTTCAAACTATTCTCCACTTCTTCATTTTTATCCTTTAAAATATTAAAAGTTATTTTTTTACCATACTTCCACAAGGTATATGCATTGGCTCTTCTGTTGTACAAATATTTCTTATCAAAATGCCAAGTCCTTTTCATTAGGAGAAATTTAGATGTATGTTAGGAACCTACTTGCACAAAAATTAATATAACACAAATATAACTAATATGAACTGAGTGGAAAGACAATAGCAATATTATATTAAAAATTATAGAATCTCACTACAAAGTATCATGGGCGTCTTTGATGGTACAACCTCATTTGAGAATGACATAATACACATACTCAATATATGATTTTTACTTTAACACAAGCCCTATATTTAATCTATTCTACTCAAGACAAATAATTCTTACCATACATGTGGGATAATTACAAATAAAAATTGGGATGATTTACAAGCATATGCATTTTAGATTTTATTAATTATACCTAATACCAACTAGAAGAGATAGGACGAAGGGGCCCTAACATCCCCTATTGCTTAAAAATGCTTTGTCCTTATTGTTGTGGTTTTTAAAAATTTAAAAATTAGTGAGAATTGAATTAATTTTTGGCTAATTTTGGTTTAGGTATAAAATTTTCAATTTTAAAAAATTAGAAATTAATTAATTAATTTATTTGAAAACTAAAATTGTGAGTAAAACATCTTATTTACCAAACCATGTAAATTCCATTTGAAGTTCCCATGCTATGTAAAAAGCTTTCAACTTCTCCCATAATGGTGCAAAAGTCTCATTAACTCTTTTTAAGTTGTGTAAATGCTTTATATTTTTCCTTGAGTTACACTAAATTGCCTAAACACTTTTTCTAGTCGTGTAATTTTTTATTTCCACCTTTGTAATGTAGTGAAATTATAAAATCAAAAAATAATAAGTTTAATTAAAACATATAATTTGGTTTTTAATTCCCACTACCGTGCAAAATCCCACTATCATGTGATTGTCATGGATATTTCCCCAGTCATGCAAATGAGTCTTGACACTTCCATTAAATATGCACTTAAAATATTCACTTCTACTTCCATGCATGCAAGCTTCATTTATCTCTTCACCATGCAATTTGATTTTATTCTCCCCAGATCGTGTAAATGCTATAAACATTTCCATGAATCATGCTAAAATACAATTTCTCCTCCAAAGATTTCAAATTTTTTCTACACCATTCAAGTGCGTAAAATCTCCAAATGATTTTGCATATACTTACTCAACACCATATCAAAGATAATTTTCTATGTTTTTTGTAAGAGGAAACCATACACTATCATTGGGATTGGAAGAATATAAGAAATGGAAAATAAAAAGAAACAAGTAAATTAAATTTGTTCTTACTATCATTAAAAACCATACAATGTAAGAAGAGAGATACATTTTAATTTATTTTCTTATTTTTGCTCACTAAGAAAGAGTTGTACAGATATATGGTGCCAAGAGAATGTAAAATATAAAAAAAGAAGATTTTTTTTTTTTTTTTTGTTTTCCCCTACCAAAAGAAAACCATACGGTGCCATAACAGCTGGATGAAGGTTAAAAGCAAACAAGACAACAAATTAAATTTGTTGTTATCTGTAAGAGAAAAATGTAAAAAGACGCCAAAATGAGAGATGAGGAGGTAAATATTTAAAAATAAGAACAATCAAAATTATATTTGTTTTTTATCATAGTGAGAAACCATTGTTAGGGTGTGGAGCTAAAAGCTACACCTTAAGGCAAATAGGAGGGTTTCTGGCATTTGCATTCGCCAGTGTCGGCAGGCCACACCGACGTTGGTCAGGGGACGCAGAAGGGAAACCGGCATCGGCAGATGATCGGCCGGCGTTGGTCATCTCCAGGAGGGCAGGGACCGACGTCGGTCACCTGTAGCGGTTTGAACTACTGTTGACAAATAGTCAGTTAAGTGAACACGGAGTTTGCATGTTAAAGGCTTGTTCGAAGTCTTGAGCCGCAAGTCTAATCAGTGTATGCATGAGATCTATATAATAGACTCATGGGCTGTATTGTTAAGTGGAGAATTTGGAGAAGAGCTATGTGAAGCTTGGGGAGTTCTTCCCATGGTGAAATCAAGTAGGATTCCCCATGTATGGATAAGTAAGATCAGGTTTGATTTACAGGGGTGTATGGATGCGAGGGTCAGAAAGGAGATCAGTGGGGTAGCTAGATCCAAGGTGACAGCAATACATCAGCAGGATCATGGAGAGATCTACTTGGAGTACGGTTGTGTACTCAATTGTATAGATGTACAATGAGGTGAACAACAGCTTGTGTTAGTTGTGTGTTGTGACCTATGAGAGAAGATTACTCTGGAGGGAAGTTTACTGTAATCCCACGAAGTGGAAGAAAGAGTGCCACCTCTTTGTTGTAAATTCCTTTGTAATGAGTTGAATATAATTGTATATTGCCTCTCATATTCTGTGTGTCTTCTCATTGATAGTTATTTGTTCTTCTGGATTCCGCATGTTTAGTTGCTTATACATTGGTAATCATGTGGGCTCTTAAATCTGACAAGTTGTGTCAGAGCTTTGGGGAGTTTCGGTCCCATCAATTGGTATCAGAGCGAGGTTGGACGTTCTCAGAGCGAGCTTGACTAACAGATGTCCCAGATCTGTTAAGTGTTTGTTGATTACAGGTTACTCACAGGGGTTGCTGTTTGAGTGGGAGTATAGCAAGGTAGAAGATGGTACAATGAGAATGGAGGAAATCAGGCACAGGATTAACACCACAAGGAGTGTGGTGGGTTATCTTCAAGTGGGCGCTGAAGAGGAATACAAGCCAGGATACAGATTGGACAGAGTACTAGTTTTGGGTACAGGTGCAGCTCTTTATCTCCAAGTGGGAGATTGTTAGGGTGTGGAGCTAAAAGCTACACCTTAAGGCAAACAGGAGGGTTTCTGGCATTTGTAGTCACCGGCGTCGATAGGCCACACCGACGTCGGTCAGGGGATGCATAAGGGAAACTGGCATCGGCAGATGATCGGCTAGCGTCGATCACCTCCAGGAGGGCAGGGACCGACGTTGGTCACCTGTAGCGGTCTGAACTGCTATTGATGAACAATCAGTTAAGTGAACGCAGAGTTTGCATGTTAAAGGCTTGTTCGAAGTCTTGAACCACAAGTCTAATCAGTGTATGCATGAGATCTATATAATAGACTCATGGGCTGTATTGTTAAGTAGAGAATTTGGAGAAGAGCTATGTGAAGCTTGGAGAGTTCTTCCCATGGTGAAATCAAGTAGGATTCCCCATGTATGGATAAGTAAGATTAGGTTTGATTTGCAGGGGTGTATGGATGCGAGGGTCAGAAAGGAGATCAGCAGGGTAGCTAGATCCAAGGTGACAGCAATACATCAGCAGGATCATGGAGAGATCTACTTGGAGTATGGTTGTGTACTCGATTGTACAGATGTACAATGAGGTGAACAACAGCTTGTGTTAGCTGTGTGTTGTGACCTATGAGAGAAGATTACTCTGGAGGGAAGTTTACTGTAATCCCACGAAGTGGAAGAAAGAGTGCCACCTCTTTGTTGTAAATTCCTTTGTAATGAGTTGAATATAATTGTATATTGCCTCTCATATTCTGTGTGTCTTCTCATTGATAGTTGTTTGTTCTTCTGGATTCCGCATGTTTAGTTGCTTATACATTGGTAATCATGTGGGCTCTTAAATCCGACAAGTTGTGTCAGAGCTTTGGGGAGTTTTGATCCTATCAACCATATAGCAATGCCATTGAGGAAGATTGAAAAGACTCAAATATAATTTTATTATTGCTTCTTATTTTTCCAAATAAATTTTTTATGGCTATACAACATGAAACAAAGGTAATGTAAAAATTTACATTTAAATTATTCCTTTAAAAAATATATGTTGCGGTATGACAAATAGTGCAAATTTTCTTATATGTCTCAAAATAAAAGTTTTCTCTTGTCATGTGAAAGAAAGGCAATCGAGCATAATGATCAAATATGTATAGGGCTAGAAGAAGCACTTAAGAAATTATGAATTTAAAAAAAATGGCCAAGTTCTTGGAGGCATTTTGTCAAATGGTTATTGTGCTTCCTCAAGAATATGTTTTGGTTTCATAAAAAGAGTATGAATCATTTCACAAAAGCACAGGGGTTTTGATTGAATCATATTAGTGAGTAGTTCTCATTTGAAACAAATAAGAAGGAAAATAAAATGATTGAAACTATTCCAAGAAAAGAAGTAGAAAACATGAATCACCTATTTTAGAGAGCAATGCCTTATTCACCACTAGAATCCAATATGGAGAATATTTCAGATATCGATCTAAATCATATTGACTTAGATGAATTTTAGGAGATGATGAATGTAGTACCCAAAACTAACTTTGGTCAAAGTATTTTTGATAATGTATTGGCACAAGCTTTAACTTTTCCAATTTTAGTGTAATCTCCTAAACTGGCTTTGGTCATGGCATAACTCTATAATTGAAAAACAAGGGAAGTGATAGATTCACAGGGTAAATTGGTAGCAAGCTTAGTGCCAAATCACATAAAAAATATGTTGTATATTCTAGATAGAGAGTCTTTTGTGAATTTAAATTGTGATTTCTCTCAATTTTTTTGGGATGATAATAATGTCTCATGTGCTAAACAAGTTAACAATGAATGGTTGATCAAACCAAGGCATTCTTATACATGAATCCCAAATAATCTTCAAATATCTAACTTCAAAAATGAGATTAATGATATAATAAAACTATTGCATAGAATATTGAAGAACCCAACAACTAAAATCATTTAGACATGGATGTATAGGTTCATTTGGATCATTCACAAGAAAAGACAATATTTCAATTGGGAATAACTAATCAATGATGCAATCCATAAATAACTAATAGAGGTAAAGGTCACATCAAAATTTTATATGACTTCCTATCTTGTGTACTTTATTACTATTTGAATATATTTTGATGTATTTCGTATAGTAGGTAATTTTGAAAAAATAAAAGTATATGATTTTTATCCCCAAATTGAATTGAAAGAAATCACTTGACACTTCAGAAGGGTAAATGATTATTTCCTTTAATTTGTTATTCAGTTGTTTGATAAAGAAAATTTCAACACAAGGATATTAGTGGAGGCTACCAAAGTAATAACTAGATGGGGAATTTGGTTCATATATTTCCTAAATTTAATCTATTTGAGGATCAATGGATGTGAAATTACTCCATAGATTCTTCCACAGTATGTCAGTGATAAGTGGGCATTAATAGAACTAGTGTGACAACTTGTTCAAACACATAAGTTTTTGATAGGTAGACACAAAGAAGGGGTCAAATTTATAATTTCTATTAGCAATTACACTTGTCCATCATTAATGAAAGTTAAAACAATATAAAAATATATGTCTAATTGAAATCTCAATACTTTTGAAAGCATGTTTGCATTTGATATAAGGGGTTTAATTGAACATAATCTTGGGCCTTACTTTAAACATCTCTTACACTTTGAATATTACTATATGGACTTTGATGATGAAAAAATGGTCAGAATTAGGGACTATTCACACTTTACCATGAGACAAATAGTCAAATTTAGTGTAAAAAAAATACCAAAGTAATTGGTAGATGATGAAGTCATGTTGGATCCCATTTTTAAAAAGGAGGGAATTATAACAAAACCTCTACCTGTAGTTTATTGGGATAATAAATAATCTAATTCTTTCAAAAGTACAATGAAGGTAATACTTGAAAGGACCCTCAAGTGGTTAAGGAGTAAAGAAATTGATGTTAGGAATATTAATTACCATACACCTCCTAGGGAATATGAATTTGTTAGTTTCTATAAATTACAATATGTTGAAATAGAGAAAGAAAATGAATCAAGTCAAAGTAGAGAATTCTTGGTGATAGAATAAACACAAGAGATAGAAATTATCCAAAAGGATATTCCACTATGAAGGGTTCTAAAGCTATAGATAAAAAGGTTAGTTGAAAATATCTTCTCTTCTTATAATCCCTCAATTTCCCAAGAGGTTCCTGTTGATAGCTTTCCATAGTCCCAAGAGCTTGTAAAAAATACAACTCAATAATTCCTTGATGCTAATGATATATTTCTTCCTATATCATTTATTTCCACATTATAATAAGTCACTCCTATTTATTCCTCTTCTTCAAATCATGAAATGTGTGTTATTTCCTCTCTAAAAACTCCAAATGATGTAGTTAGCAAACAAAAACAAGGAGAAGCATATTTTCAAGGTGCCACAATTGAAATAACACCCTATTCTTCCCTAGTAATGTTGGTCCCATAAATCTCCAATTTTGTCTCACATCCTTATTTAAGAATAATAATGTCATATTGGTTGTCTATAGTGGTAATGAAAAGAATAAAAATTATTGAACATGAGGAGATTGATTTTGGTACTCTGACAATTCCAATTCCTTTTTCATAAAGATCAAGAAAAAAAGAACTATCTCACGAATGATAGCAAATGAAAGAGGAAATAAATATGTAAATTAGTAATTAACATAGTTAAGAAAGATAAATTAGAGATCAAAGCTGAGGACTATCAGGTATCAAGAGTTCATCTGGGTAAATTTATCAGAGAAGGGATGAAGGAAGATACGCAGTTGGTAGTTAGCACTATTTTTGATAAAATGGACAAAGATAAAGTGATGAAAGATGAATTGAAAGAAAAAGTGGATTAGTTGAATTTAGTAATATAGAGGTTGATTAGACTAGCTCAACCAAAAATTATTTTATCAAGTCTTCATGTTGAAACATTGGAGAAAATAAAAGAAATAGGCCAAATGGTTAATGCAATAAAATATTGGATAAAGAAGATAACTAATCTAGGAATTCAACAATTATCACCATAGTGGTAATGGGTTATAAAGTCTAGTCAGACTATGAATAGGTAACAAAAAAGGATAATGGGTATATGAAAGAAATATAGAACTGGGAAGAGTTCATCCCTAAATTGATTGAATTTAAAAATTTATACATCATAATCTTATTGATAAAGGAGGCATAAAAAATAATTTATTTATCAGATTGAGTTCCTTTGGGGCACAAAATTTATAATCCAATCACTATAGTAATTAATCAAAAATTTCAATAGTGCAAGTTCACTTGGGAGTGACATTATGCTATAAATTGATGTAGAATTCAAAAATTTAAAATTTCCTTTTTATCAATAACAGGGATCAAAATGCAATTTTGTTTCTGGAGAAGCTATGGTTGAAGAATTCAAAAAGCACATTCAAGAAGTTTTAAATCCCCTATCTTCATTTGATCATGAAATATTTCATCAATTGGAAAAATATTAAGTCAATGTAGATGATCTTGACTTGACTAAAACAAATTTTAAAACAAGTTTCAAGAAATAAGAGAGTTGAATTTCTCAACGAATATTGCATACATGTATATATATGGTCCTGATGAAGATTTGATAAGGGTATTTTTCCAAAGATTTGATGAATTTATGAAATAAAATGAGTTATCAAAAAATCAATAAAAATATTGAGGTCATTCTCAATATTAACAAGTACTGGTAATAACTTAATCAAATTCTAGCTGATCTTTTGATTCCAAAGCTTTCTTCTCAGACTTCTTTTTATAATTAGCTTGTATTATAGTATAGTATTTCCCCTTGAAAATGTATATTGCTACTTTTACAAATTGTGTCTCTTGTAATTTTTACAACTTATTTCTTTAAGTCATGAAAATTGATAATATACTTTTGTAAGTAGTGTAAAAATGCCAAAACATCTTTACACCCTTTCAAGTTGTAATTTTCTTTTGATGTTTTTATAACTTTGTAAAAAGGAAAAAAAAGGTGGTCATGCACCATAACCACCTAGTTTGGCCTATAAATATAAGCTAAACCCTCATAATAAGGGTTTTAAAGAGAGAAATTTTGGGTAAAACTTTTTGTAAAGGGAGATTAGATTTTCTACTCTATGAAGATCAATACAAAGAGGTTATTCTAAACTTTGTATTAGTGATTCCTTTTTAATTACATAAATCTACTTAATTTTATGTATTTGAACCTCACTTTTGAATTGTTATTACTACCATCTTTTAATTGTTAAGGCCAAGAAATTATATTACAAATTTCTATCTAGAATTATAATTGATATTTCGAATATAAGTGAAATCTCAGTGGGAATAGAAGCATTTTTTTAGAAAATACAAAGGGTTACTTATTTATGTTATCAATGTTAGGTATCTTTGTGGTGTATGTCTCATATTATTAAGGATATGAATGTCTTTTCAACTCATTGAATGGAAGAGATTTTCCCTTTTGATGTCAATTTTTCCTCTAACACTTTTGTCAAGTCTTAGTGTTTAACTTGACCAATTTTTTGTCTAAAACATTCCCTCTCTCTTTCTCTTCCTAAATATTCCTTGATAAAAAATCATTTTCATACTTTTAGAATAAAATTACTACCCCACGATTTACACCTTTTTGATTTTAAATATTTCCATTTAATTAGGTTTTTTGGTTTTCAATAAAGGTATCTCCACCTTCCAATAGGAGAGGGAATTCATTCCCTACACTATTGATGTGAATATAATAATTTGTCCCTTGACAAATTTTCATGCCAACAATTTTTGGTGCCCACCATGGGGTGCACATCTACAAATTTCATGCTACCAACATTAGTATTTTGGTCTATATGACTCTACCATCATCTCAAGGACAACTCTACTAACCTGACCTAAGCTGGGAATAATCAAATCTGAGTGATATAGTGTCAAACATCATGCAATTTTTTTGGGATTTTGATAGGGTTTCTCTACTCTAGTTCTAAATTATCTTAACTATTTTGAATCAATAAATTGATCACATAGAAATAATTGAAAGAATTCAAGAACATAGAAGAGCTCATAGAACTTGTCAAATTACTCATAAGTAATAAAGTGCCATATGACCATTTCAAGCTCTCATAATCTTGATTATCAATTTAGTTTGAATTAGGATGAAGCTTTGGAATAAGATCTACCTTAAAGATTTCGATTGTTTTATTTTGACAATAGAAGAAGTGAAACTCAATTTGATATTTTTAGATTAGAATTGAGTATAAAAGAGACATGTGCTACCATTGCTTAGAGTAATTTTGAAATAATTTCAAGGATTCAAGCTAGAAGACAAGTGAGAAATTTTTTTTCCATAGTTTTAAGAAATAAAATCACAAAAGAAAACTTCTCTCATGACAATTCAATAAGTGTAAGACCCAATTTTTGAACCTAATATCTATTGGATAACTTATACTGAACAAGATATCTCAACATATTTTTGAGCATTTACATGGGACAATAGAAATAGTGCTACTCAATTCAGGAGAGTAGTAGAGGTACTAGAAGAAGAAGACTAAGTTTTTATTGTACAAAGAGATGAGGTAATAGCTAAAGGAGAATTCATTATAGAAGACCTGCTCAAAGAGATGTTCAATTTCAACCTCAATAATAATAAATCTTCTCAAATTGTTTGGAAAAATATTTACTAGGTCAAGTAGGTCTAAAAGTGAAATTGACCCATTCTATCAATTGAAAGAATCTTCTAGTTTTAGTCTACTCCTTGGACATCAAAGTATAATTAGGTGAAAAATAAGTCTTCCATTAAATATTAATAAATATAAATGACTTTAGGGAAGAAGAACAACTGAAGCACTCATTTTATTAGGAATTATCATTCCCTTATAAGCAATTTTCCCAACCATGTCAGTACCATGGGGAAATGATATTGGCCCTTTGACTTTAGGGAAGTTTCATGACATCCAAAAAAGGCCAAGAGAGAAATTTTAAAATTTATATGGAGATGAAAAATAACACCTAGATAAACACCTCACTGTATTCAATGTAGCTAGTGGTGTCCTTGGTGTAGAACATAAATATGTGGCAGTTAGACTATTTACTGAGACACTTCAAAATGCTAATACAATGGTTCTACCATATTTCAATAATATCTATAAAAAATTGGGATACCATGATAATAAAATTTGAAATTAGATTCAAATCTAGTGAAGATGCTCATGCTTTGTTAGAAAGTTGATAAAAATTAATAAGGAAGCTTATGAACTTATGAGTTATTTTGTGGATAAATTAAATAGAATACTATAAAAATATTTGTAGTTGTAAGACCAAAAGATGATAATAATAAATGCTTCTTTATTAATTCCCAATTGCTTGAATTTGGATATCAATTGAGAAGAGCTAGGGTAGTAGAGCTTGATGAAGCACATATACAGTCAAATATGATTTTATTATGGTGGGTGAATTAAAAAAACATCCAAAGGAAAAACATAGGTAAGTGGTTAGACTTTCATAAAATAATTATTATAACAAATGACCAATGATATTACAGTGTTAAAGAAGCAGAGTCCTCAAAAGTCTAAAAATCCACCTTATCAAGATATACCAAGAAAAATAATTATGCCTTTTCATGATAGTCATCTATGATTACAAGCTCCCTAGCAAAAGTTCACAAATGAAGCATCTCTACATTCTAAAGTGAATCCTCTAGTAAATGCTATTTTAGAAATAGAAGAAAATTTTGAATGTGAAAAAGTTGAAGAAGAAATAAAAATATAAAATATCGTTCTTCAAGAATGTGAAGTCAAAGAACCCAATGGAAACTCTAAAAATGCATTTATAAAATACAATTTTGATGAAGATGATTATGAAGAAAATGTTAGGGATATGAATAGTCAATCCTTTGTAGTTTTCATTAGATCCTAGAATTAAAAAAAATAGTTTAGTCATCCACATGAATAAAATCTAAAAGTTATCATCCCACAAGGAACTACTCTGCCATTACAAAAAAAAGGAAAGCAACCACAAACAAGTAATTATTTCTATGTTAGTAATGTTAATGTTTCCCAACCTATTGAAAGTACATTTATTTATTTGCCTATTTTTGATATAATTGATCATGTCAACAAAAATAAAATCTAAATGTCATAAACTGAGTACCTAAGATCACACCCAAATTAGTTAGATAGGTTAGTAGATTATATTAAAGGCAAAAATCCCAATATTAGAAAAGCAAATAACAAAGGAATCTTAACTAACCCTATTAATTCAAATCAAGTGTAATCAATAGTCATAACCACTTCCAAATTTAATAAATTTAACTCAATCTATACTTCCTTATTCCTCAAAGATGTAAAGTTATCAACTACATCATTAATACAGAAGCCTCAAATAATGTCATGCCTGTAAACATTACTCATGCTCTTGGCCTAACTAGTACTTAAACCTTTAGACATTGTTATTACATAGAGGAAAAACAAGTTTCACTCATTAGATAGATAAAAGATGCACAAGTGGATTTGGTGTTTTTTACCTAGAAAAGGATTAAAATCTATATTTTTATTTTAAACATTCTAGCAGTGTATGATATTCTTTTAGGTAGATTTTTTGCAAAGAATTGGGTGGTGAAATCTAATTGGATTTGTCACATGCCATGATTCTAATCAAAGGGGTCAAAAAACACCTAGAACATGAATTGAAAACAAATATAAAGTGTAAAAAGTAGATGATCCTAGGGTAGACATTTTATATGAGGACTCTAAAATTGTTAACTATCTTCTGATGATAGAAAAAGATATGGAATTGATAGAAATCACTCAATCAAACCCAAATGATATTTGTACCATAGAATTCAATGATAGTTTTTCATCAATGGGTTCATGTGTAAGATTGATCTTGATATCTCCATCTAAATAAATATTTCTCTTATCTAAAATTTGTAATTTGAATTTATTAACAACACAACTGAATATGAAGTGCTTTTATTGGGATTGTAGGCTATAGAAGAAATGGGAATCAGAAATTTGAAAGTCTTGGGTGATGATAAACTTGTTGTAAAATAGGTCAAAGGTCAATACTAGGTAAAGAGTGATCGTATAAGACATTACAAGAATAAATTCTGGGATAATATAGAAGTTTTTGATGCTTTTTTTATCAATACAATTCTTCATGATCATAACTCTAAAGCTGATGCTTTGGTAGTATCAACTTCTTTGATGATTTTTCTTGCAAATATTGGTATATAAAAATATACAATAAAATTAATATATAAGCCAAGTGTCCCAAATAATGTAGGGAATTGACAAGTTTTCAATAATGGCCAATAGATTATTTCATTTCTTGAGAAAGTAGATATCTTTAAAAATCTATATTTTGAAGGCAATGATTCTTCATATAGGGAATCTTTAGCTCACATGTCAAACTAAGGAATCATCAGTGATCAATATGAAAAAGGCATTATCAATTTGAAAGGAAAAAATACCTAAGGGCTTGGCCTCAGAATAATTGTTTGACAAACATGATAGATTCATAAAGATTAAAAAGAAAAAAGGGAATCTCAATTCTGTTGATTATAAAAAAATGAATATTATATTTGAGGAACATCCTATGCTTGTGAATATTGATAAGTGATGTTCATCCAAATAAAAATGAAAAATTTTCAACCTTCTTTGCATGTATATTGACATTCTCACATATTTATATGTAAAACTTAATTCTTTTTGTCCTAGAGAAATGCATCACATGGTTCCTCTAAATCCTGATGTAAAGCCTTTCATATAAAAATAGAGGTAATACAATCCTAAAATTGTAGAAATAATTCTTTTTGAAGTGCAAAATATGCTTGATACTCATATTATATTTCCAATTTACCATTCAACTTGGGTAGCTAACATAAGACCAGTCTGTAAGAATAATGGTGAGATTATAATCTGTGTCAACTTGAAAAATCTTAATCAAGCATCCCTGAAGGATTTTTGACAATCATATATCAAGTTCTCCAAGTAATAACTAATGGTGAGATGATTTCAATGTTCAATGGCTTTTTAGGGTACAATCAGATCAACCTTAATAGGGAAGACCAACACAAAATAAATTTCAAAATACCTTAGGGTAATTTTGCATATAATAAAATGCCATTTGGATTAATCAATGCAGGATCCACTTTTCATAAGGTAATGGATCTAACTTTAAATTAATTAAAGAATAAAATAATTGTGATGTATCTTAATGACCAATAGTATTTTTAAAAATTAGAGAAGACTACTATGCACATTTGGATTTTTTTTTGAAAAGTGTCAGTTACATGGAATTTATCTTAACCTCAATAAATATATCTTTGGAGTGAGTAAAGATAATCTCCTAGTCCATATTTTTTCAAAATAAGGAATAAACATTGGCCTAAAAAGGGTTAAGGCCAATCAAAAAATTTCCTTGCCTACAAGTAAACTAGAAGTACATTCTTTATTTGAGAAAGTGAAAATTTTAAGGAGATTCATTCCTAACTTTGTTGATATCATCAAACATATCATGGATATGATGAAAGGAAAACCCTCTTTCAAATAGAATAATGAAGTCAAATAGGCATTTAAAAAGATAAAGGCTACTATTGTTCATGCATCAACATTGGTTTGCCCTAATTTTAAGGAGTTCATTATTTATTTCTATGCTTTGGATCATACATTTTCATAATATTGATCCATAAAAATAAATAAAGTATTAAATATCTGATTGCCTTCATGAGTTGTAATCTCAAAAAATTACAAGTTAAAATATTCTCTTAAAAAAAAATGCATATGCAGTGGTTAAAGCAATCAAACAATTCAAGTATTACATATTACATTTAAACTATATCATAATGGTACCTAACACAATAGTAAAATTAATCTTGACACAACATGAACCTGGTTATAAAAAATACAATTGGATAACTAAGGTTCAAGAGTATGATCTGGAGGTCAAAACCATGAAATTGGTTCAAAGAAAAGGACTGTGTCAACTCATGACAGAGCAAGGAAACCTTTAGTCAAGTTCTTCAATAAGTTATGATTACAAAGATAACAATGGATTTACTCTATTATTGTTTATTGATTCTATTAATGAATGGTTTTCTCTAATTTATTTCTTCTTGACATATGAGGAATGTCCTTCACACTTGAATGCTAAGCAATGTAGGATGGTCAAACTATAAACCAACAAATATGACATAAGGGATGACACTCTTTTTAAAAAAAAAAAATTGATGGTTTATTTGAAAAATTTATCCCAAGAATAATCATCAATGACATAGCATGAAAATGTGAAAAAAATATAAATCACAAGATTAAGTTACCTCTCAAGTGTAAACCATAGATGAGACAAGAATTTTAAAGTAATAATTTGAATGTATCAAATAAAAATTAATGTGATCTTATTAGAAGGCTTGCTACCAAAATCTCCACAAGTAGAAGATTGAATCAAGATCACAAGACAAGAAGAGAAAGATATATTATATTTTAGTGAGGAAAATAGAAGAGGAAGGACTCTTTTATAAATCTAGAGGAGGAGAATGGGAGTTACAAAGAATCCCATTATTACCTTACAATCCTCCTAAGTGTGTGCCACTTATGTCCTAGTCCCCTATAAAGTAAAGGGAGGTATGTGCCATACAAGGGAATTATTTACTCATAGAAGTAACTCCAAAATCTTAAAGGATAGCAAAGAGGTGAGTGACACCTCATGAAATCTAGATTTATGGGAATTAATAATTCACATAAATAAAAATTATTCATACATAAAACAATAATTTAGGATAAATAAATTATCCTAAATAAAGAATAATACTAACACTCCCCCCTAAAATTTATTTGGGAGTTCAAAAACAAACAAGAAGGGAGGAAACATCACTAACTCTCCCCTTTGATGATAACTTCCTACAATCCTAAGTTGTTAAAAAAGAAAACAAACATGTATCTACATAGTGGCTTAGTGAAGATATCAGCCATTTATTCTTCAGTAGGATAAAAAGAGAATAATTTAATTATATTCAATAAGTTTATGTTTAAAGTGATGTTGAATCTCAATTTACTTGGACCTTGCATGGAAAATCAAATTTTTTGCTAAGGCAATGGCACTTTGATTATCACCAAAAATTGAAGTAGTCAAATGTTGTGGGTGGCCCAATATGTAAGAAGTTTTCTAAGCCTAATTGCTTCCTTGGAAGCATGATTATAATATTTATACTCAAATTTTATGAAATATAAGGATACATTAATTTGATTTTTAATATTCTATGAAACAATGCCAAAACTCAAAGAAAAACAATAACCACTTGTAGATCTATGATCATTAGAATCACCATCTCAATCAGAATATAAATAACCTACCAAATAAAAATTACTATTCAAGGTATACTCGATTCCAAAATTTATATTACCTTTAATATAATGAATAATTCTTTTAGCAGCTTTGAAATGAGTAGCTTGAGGTTTAAACATAAAATGAGAAACCAATCCAATAGAAAAGGCAATATTAGGGCGAGTATGAGTAAGATAATTCAAACTACCAACTAATTATCTATAGAGAATTGATCAATAGTGTCAATTTATATGTCAATAAGTAATTTGACACCAAGTTAACAAGGAGTAGTAACATGTTTCCAATCTAACATATTAGGCTTAAATAATAAGTCATGCATATTTAGATTGAGAAATAGATATGATATCCTTTTCTTGCCAAACTTGAGTGCCTAAAAAGTAATGGAAAAGACCCAAATCAGTAATTTCAAAGGTATTAATCAAATAATTTTTAGTGTGAGCAACCATTGAACTATTAAAAGCAGTTATGATTAAGTCATAAACATACAAAATAATGATAACTATGCCATTTGGAGTATTTTTGACAAAACGATTAAGATCATTAGAATTAAAATTAAAGCCTTGAGTTATAAAAAATTGATAAATTTTAGAGTACCATTCTATGGGAGATTGTTTTGAACCATAAAAATATTTGTTTAACTTTCAAACAAGATTTTAATTGCCTTGCTTAATAAAACTAGGGGATTGAGATACGTAAATTTATTCATACAAGTCACCATTTAAGAAAACACTTTTAACATTCATTTGATAAATAGGCCAATTCATGTGGGCATCTAAAGCTTTTTTTTTAAATTTTGGGCATCTTAGTAACAAAATAAAAAGTTTCATTATAGTCAATTCCTTCAATTTGAGAAAAACCTCTAGTAATTAATCTAGTTTTATATTTTTCAGTTTGATTATCAGAATTGAACTTAGTTTTAATCAACCATTTACAACTTACCAAATGACGCCCTTTAGGGAGTGGGACTAAGTCCTAAGTGTTTTTAGAAATCAAAGAGTTGTATTCATCATGCATTACTTTTTCCCAATGAGGGTGACCTTGATCTTGTTTGTGAGTTTGAGGATCATTATTGTGCACGAGTTTAGACATCAAAGCATAATTACAAAATTATTTACTAGTTCTATGAGTATCATTAAGATCTACATCAATTATTGAATCTTCTCTAGTAGTCTTGGCCCATTTAGGCATAGATTTAGGTAGAGAAAGACTCGAAGAATGATAAAGAACTTGAGAAAGAATATAATTATGCAACACATCATTATGATCATCACTAGTTTTAAAAAGAAAAGAAGTAGAAACTATATCAAGAGAATCTGAATTGGAAGTACAATCAAGTAAACCATTTTCAACAATGTTAACATCATTTTTAATCTTAATTTTATTAGTTTAAGGATCATACACCCTATAATATTTAGATTATTCATCATAACCAACAAAGATAAAAGTGTCTATTTTATAATCTAACTTCTTACATTTTTCAATTGGAATATGAATAAATGCATCACAACCAAAAACATGTAAATGTTTTAAATTAGGTTTTCTACCACTCCAATATTCTTTAGGTGTAATTAAAAAACAAATTTAGTGGGAGTAATATTAATGAGATAGACAACATAATACATAGCTTTAGCCCAAACTTTATAATGCATAATTTAACATGCAACATACACCTAGCCATTTCAGTGATAGTCCTATGTTTACATTCAACAACACTATTTTTCTCAGGTAGGTAAGAAATATTTTATCATGCTTAATACCATGTTGATTATAAAATGAAAGAAAATAATTGTTAACGTATTCAGTACCATTATTAGTGCATAATATGTGTAAATAACAATGAGATTATTTTTTCACAAAGTCATGAAACTCAATAAAAGTGTCTAAAATTTGATCTTTAATTTTCAAGAAATAAATTTAAACTTGCCTAGTGTAATTATCAACAAAAGTTAAATAGATTTACACCATTAATAGATCGAGTTTGCATAGGGCCTAAGATATCACTATAAATTAAATGAATATTTTTAGTATCATCCCAAGAGTGATTCTTAGGAAAATATCCTTTATGAATTTTACCAACCATACAACCATTACAAGTAGAAGTAGTGGGAGGAATTTAAGGCAAACCTTGCACTATATTAAGTTTGTTCATAAGTGAAATAATTTTATAATTTATATGTCCTAATATTTCATTCCACAAGTTATCATCATTACAAACAAGAAAAACATGAGAATAGGAGGAAGAAGAGAATCCAATGAATTTAAAGAAATTATCATTGTCTAAAAAAGCAGTAACAATTACTTGAAAATTGGGATTAGTAGATTTAACATAATAAGTGTCATTAGAAAACTTTAATTTATATCATTTTTGCATAGTTAAATAAAAAAAATTAAATTCAATTTTAAATCGAGAACAAGAAATACATTATGTAATTCACCATTATAGATTTTAATAGTTCTTATAACTTTAACATTGCAAGAACCATAATTTATAATACTTTAATGATTATAAGAAAGATCTAGTTATAAATAAGTAAAAAAAATAACATTAAATGTCATATGTTGATTAGAAATAGAATCAACAACCTATTCAACATGAGAAGCATGTAGAGCACAAGTAAAAATAGCTCTAGTATTAGACTTTTATTTAGCTTGAGTCTTAGTGTTACTAGTACTAGCATTATCTTTGACATTAAGATTTCTACTTTTAATATCATGTTTATTTTTAAATAAGTGATCTTAATCATGAGTGTTTTTATCAAAACAATTACACTCTAACTTTTTCTTAAGTTTGGAGTTAGATTTTGAAACTTTCTTATCATGTATATTATTGGACTTAGTATGTTTTTTGCCATTCTTATGTTGGTATTTAGAAACAAAAGCCTGTTCATTAGTATTAAGACTAAAAAAATTGAATAAAATTTTGTTCTTATTGACACAATAAGGTACGCAATAATAAAAAAATTAATAAAATAGATAAATTAGGAAAAACTAGTTACGAATGAACATTAGTAATAAACTAATGAAAATATTGAAGCAGACACTTTTTCATGATAATATGAATCAAATTAAAATATGAAAGTTTAACACCTAAACAAACTATTTGAGAATGTAAATAATGAAATTTAATTAATAAATCATCTATAGGTTTTAATTCATTTTACTTTAGATTAGACAATTGATCTTGAATTTGAATTTTACGAGATTCATATTCAATGTCATAAATAGATTTAAGCTTAGACCAAACAAAGGATGTAAGAAGACAATAATCAATGTGCACATGAAATTTTAGGATCATGGCCATGTCAATCAATCCTAAGGCCTCATCATTTTTTTCTTTCCATTTCTCTTAAACTTTAGTGGAGGTAGTCTTTGTATCAGGTTTAGGGTCCATGCCATCTACTACATGCATTAAATGTTTGAAAGTGAAATATATTGCATATATAATTTTTATAAGTGATAATTGGTATATGTGAATTTAAATCTGAAAAAAAATTGCGTCATTATGCATCAAAATCTTACCTAATTGATAGAAAGTGAATAGATAAGAAAAATCACTTAGATAACAAATGTGTAGGAGGGGTAAGAAAGCCAAAGAAAAGACTTTTCCAAAATGCAAAAGAGATAGCAAGGAAGAAATAAGATACATAAAAAGGATAGATAATTGTAAAAAAATGTTATCAATAGTCCTCCAAGTTGGAATGGAAGAGATAATAATAACAATTTTATGAGCATTTATTTTAAGCCAAAAAAAAAATATATATTATTATTGTTTTGGTTTTTAAAAGTAAATAAGGAAAGCTCACATAGAAAAATGCCAAGAATAGATGTATTAAAAAAATTAGTAGTTATAAAATGATAAGAGCTAAATATTTTTATGATTTAAAATTAAAACATTAAAATTAATAATGAAGATAAATAAAAAAGTGTAAATATTTTTTTTCAAAATAAAGAATTTACCAAAACAAAAAAAATTTCTTTATTATTTTCATGTTTTTGTTTATAATTGGAAAGGTGTCTAAGAGTGGAAAAATAAAAAACTTAAAGTGTCATGCAAATGAGTTAAAAATATATATTAAATTTTAATGAAAAATTGAGTAAAGAATGATTTGCTAAGAAAGGAAATTTAAACTAAAGTAGTTATAAACAACTGAAAGGAATCAATCATGCCACAAGCAACGAGTATGCCAAAATAAGATGCTACTCAAACCTATGAAAGGGATGACACTAAGGATGCCAATTAGATGGCACAAAGGATGACATAGAGGCAATTTGGCATTTGAAATGATGCATATAAAGATATGATGAATTTTTTATTTAAACAATAAAACAAAACCAAATGCTTAGCACATAATTTAATATCATATAAATCTATATTATATGAGGTGTCACTCACATATTTGTGCTCTTTTAAGATTTAGGAATTAATTTCATGGGTAAATCCTTCTCTCATATGGCACACACCTCCCTTCACTTTATAAGGGACTAAGACACAAGTGGCACACACCTAAGAGGCTTGTAAGGTAATAATGGGATTATTTGTAACTACCATTCTCCTCTATCTATATAAAATATCCCTTCCACTCCTATTTTATTCACTAGAATATAATATATATCTCTCTTATTCTCTTGTGCTCTTGATTCAATCTTGTACTTGTGGATATTTTGGCAGAAAGCATTCTTCCTAAGGTTTGTCGATAAAGAATAGTAGAAAACGTTGTTACAAGCCTTTCATGATCAAACCTATAGAGGACATTTTTCTATCAGAGTAATGGCCTATAATATACTCATGGCTCATTAATATATACTCATGGCTCATTAATATTAGACAACTCATTTCCAAAATTCATATGAATGGGTGAGAAAGTGTGAGTGAATCATGTTAGCAATTTATAGGCAAAACTAACATGAGTGTGATAGTATAAGAACCTTTCTAGTAATGGGGACTAGATTTCATTATGGCATTGAACCCTAGTTCAAGTTTAGGGCACACTCATGTTCTCATAGTAATAGATTACTTCACTAAGTGAGTGAAAGTGATTCATGTTAAGCAAAAAACTTCAGAGGTCATATGTAATTTCATGAAAGAGAACATCTTGGCACAAAATGAGATTTCACAAAATATAGTCACATACAATGCTAGTAATTTTTATTCTTAAAAAATTATCACATTATATTATGGGTATAGAATTTTATTATCCCATTCATCAAACCATCACCCATAAGGAAATGGCCAAGTTGAGTCAAGCAAAAAGAACTTATTCATAATCATGCATAAAGTAGATGAAAATCAGATAAATTGGCATAAAAAGATCTATGATGCTCTTTGGTCAGATCAAATAACACCTAAAAAAGCTATTGGGATTTCCCCATTCTAGTTGATATATAGAATAGATTCTATAATTCTTATAAATCTTGACTTACCTACCCTATGATTTTCTAGAGCTATTGAGAATTTAGATTTTGAAAATCCACTGGACAAAAGAATTTTCTACTTGTAATAATTGGAAGAGGAAAGGACGCAGGGGGTTGATAGAATTAAAAAACATCATACCCATGTTAAGGTTATATCTGATAAGAAGGTGAAGAAAAGATAATTCCAAGTAGGGGACCTAGTCCTACTTTGGGATAGTCACAGAGAATCAAAAGGAAGTTATGGCAAATTTGATTCACTCTGGATGGGTCCATTTAAAATTGGGAAATTTTGTGGAAATAACACTTTCTATCTGGTGTATCATGATGGAACTCATTTATCATTTCCCTTTAATGAACAATATCTCAGGCATTATTTCTAGTGAGAAGTAGGTAATCTTTTTTTTGTATATATGTGAATATAATTTTGGTCATGTTTCTTTCCTAGTTATTATTTTTGGCTTGTGTCATGTTCCTTCCTTCCTTTTCTTTTCTATCTTATTTTTTGGTCCATCTCATTATGAGTGACTCTCTCTTATGTAGTCTCTATCAATTTGTCTATTCAAGCAAGTCAATGACTATGTATCCCAATAATATGTTACCACATGTATAGGTAAATCCTTATTCACCTCCAAGTTTTCTCCTTTCCAATCATAGTTTGTTATGGTTAGATCATTCTATAATGTAAGCCTTACATTTCATTTATTAAATGAAAGTGTCATGATGACTAAAGTTGATCCTTAATCAAGTTTTTAACAAGTTCTAGTCATTATTTGCATCTAAAATCAATCATAAAAGGTTTAGGGTAGGTTTCTCTCTTTGCATTTTAGTTTATGTGAAAACACATAATAATAAATACCTTCGCATACACTATCCTTTAGGATATGTGATAACATCTATTAGGTTGACTACTTTATGACATCATAAACACTATCTATTGACATGTGATAGCATTATGATGGTTTGAGGATCCATAATTTTATCAAATATTAGTTATCTCTTAGTTGATCAAGTTATAGTTAAATTTAAAAACTCTGTTGCTCAATAGATAAGATGTTTGTGAAACCAGAGTCTAAGTGTTTTGTCCTATGTAGTTTAAAATCCCAGTTGGATCTAGTTGTTGTCATGGTTTTTAAAAATTTAAAAAATAACAAAAAATGAATTAATTTTTGGCTAATTTTGGTTTGGGTCTAAATTTTTTAATTTTTAAAAATTATAAATTTTTAAAAATTAGAAATTATTTAATTAAATTTTATTAATTAAATAATTTAATTGAAAATCAAAGTTGCGAACAAAACATCTTATTTCCCAAATAATACAAATGACTTTTGAAGTTCTTGTGCCATGTAAGAAGCTTTTGAATTATCTTGTAACTATGTAAAAGTCTCATTAACTCTTTTCAAGTTGTGTAAGTGCTTTATATTTTCCCCCCAAGTTATACTAAATTACATAACCACTCTTTTAAGTCATGCAATTTTATATTTCCACCTTTGCATGCAATGTAATTGTAAAATTAAATAATAATAAATTTAATTAAAATATTTTTAAATTATTTTAATTAAAATATACAATTTAATATTTAATTTTCACTGTCATGCAAAATACCACTATTGTGCACTTGCCATGGATATTTTCTCGATCGTGCAAATGAGTATTAATACTTCCCTGAAACATGCAATTAAAATATTCACTTCCACTTCCATGCATTCAAACTTCATTTCTCCCCTCACTTTACAATTTGTTTTTTATTCTCCCTACATGTGAATTATTTAAACATTTACTTGAGTTGTGTTAAAATAAAACTTCTTCTCCTCCAAATATTTCAAATTCATTCCACACCATTCGGCTGTGTAAAATCTCCAAATGATTTTGCATATATGATGTAGGAGAATCAAGAAAAATAAGGTTAATCCAATCATGAGTGAGTATTTAGGTGATGTGTAAGTGTCTTTGGTCTCATAACATTCTTTATAAGGCATTTGAGTCTTTATAAGAGTCTATAGATGTCCTTAGGTAGCCATTTGGCATTTTCCTGCCAAAATGGGCATTTTAAAAATTTGAATTATGTCATTAGTTTTGGGATGTGTTTGGTGAATTCCAAATGTTTTTAATGGGTTATTTAGGTTTTTAGAGGTCATAGATAGGTGTGTGGATCAATTATCAATGTACAAGTACAATGTACTTTCAAGAATGAAAAGATACTTGTAACTACCCCTTCATTTGTGAAGGTGGCAAGAAGAAGAAAGTTGGTAGTTACTTGTTACGAGGAATTTAAAAAGTTGACACACATGTTAGAGTGTCATTATTAGAATATAGGAGAGTATTATAGGGTTTAGGAAGTGTAATTTCAAGTAGGTAACAAGAAAAATGAAGAAAAATAAGATGTTTTAGTTATGTCCATGAAGGATAAGAATGTGAAATTAACTATATGTAGTAAATATATCTTGAGAAATCAATAAATATTGAATAATTTGTGTGGAAAATTAATTATTATTAATATGTTAAGTGTTTACTTCATGAATCACAATGGTTTGATAATATCTTAAGGTTGTTATAGAGGTAGTTTACAAAATGCTACGTGCTCGCATTAAGATTGGTGAAGTCACAATCAAGAATGTAAAGATTTGTCAAATGTGTATCTTGTTATTAGATAAAACATGGTAAAAAAGACATCTTGAGTTATTTTAACAATTTATATTTTTTCTTCATATCATATATTTCTCTGTAGGTCATAAGGAAACCTACAGTCTAAGTATTTTGTGTAAGTTTGTCACAATCAAGGTAAGAACAATGATGTTTTGTATGCTTTAAGGTTTGGTGAAGCATAAAATACTTGTAAAAAGTTATTTTATGGTGGGATAGACCATTTATAGGTATTATTAATTTTAGATAATTCAAAAAATTCAAATTAATCCATTTGAATCACTCTCAGCCTATAAATAGGGTTGAAACCTTAGAACCTCAGAAAAGTGGAGAATCTTTGTTTTAAACCAAAAAAAAGTCTTAAAATTTATAATAAGGATTGTATGGGTTGTTATTGAAATATTTTTAATGGTTTACAGATGATTTGGGTTGTGAAGAGTGAAATAATGGAGACATAGGGTTGCATAGCTTGCTAAAACTGTCAAGAAAACATAGTTTTGTTGAAAAGAGCAGTTGGAGAGTTGTTTGGAGTTTAAAATAAAGGAAATATGGATTGGAAAAATTTAATAGGGTTATATCAGATATAATTAAATTATTTAAAGCATTTTAATATGTGGATAATTAAATATATTGCATTTTGATAGGTCTCAGCCCACATAAGATTGTCACATCCCAATCCTAGGTTTTAAAAATAAGTTTGTATATCTAAATTTATAACCATAAAAAATTATGAAAATGGGTAATAATATATAATTAATGATTACAAAGAATATTTAAGTGGTTTTTAAGTTGTTCGACATTGTATAGTACAGGCTCCTTTGTTGTGGGGGTAAATAGGCCTAGTGAAGGGCTAATTGAAAAGAAAAAGAGTTGAGAAAGTGGTGAAGTCAAGGGATTTGGTCAATGAAAATTCATGGAGAGATATAAGATGATAGAGGGTGTCATAAAATGATTTTAGTTTTTAGTACTCAATAGTACATGTGAAAAAATTCTAAAAAAAGGCTACTAGAGAGTGAGAACAAGAAGTAGGTAGTGATTAAAGGGTTGTGTTTAGAGGTTTGGTTAGAAGATTAAAGTGGGATAGAAAGATAAGGGAAATTATCCCAAGAACCTTATTTGGGTCAAGTAAACCTGAATCCTATTTTGAGTTAAGTTGTAATGTGGAATGAAGACTAGTGTATGAGGTGAATGAAAAGGAGTGAGTAAATGAATGGAATGACATGAATGGATGAGTGTGAGGTATTCATAGGTTCTAAATGTAGAAATAAAGATTTAAATAAGCTATGTGAATATATCATACATGAGAATGACATCAACCCTAGTGGGAAAATTGATAGAAAAAATAAGATTGAAAAGATTGAATGCAATAATTGGTGGTTGCAAGTATAAGAGGTATGGTAAGAGCAGAGAATGAGGAGTCTACATCATTTGGTATCAAAGATAATTTATTTGAGAAGAATATAAGGACAACCAAAAAGGACAAAAAATTACATGTTTGTTTTGTTTTTCATTTTGAGTTTTGATATGTTCATGAAAAGTGTTAAGGTGTGAGTGGAAAGTTGAGTGTGGTAAGTATCCCTAAAGCCAGTGATGCTTGATAAGAGAGAAAGAGTTATTGAAAGATCAAAATTGAGCTCAATGAGAACTTGGAGAGATAAATAAGAGTCCTAGGCAAAGGACAAGAGATTGAGATAGACCTAGGTGAAGTCATAGAGTGAGAGAGACCCAAGTGATGTCATGAGAGGCAAGTAGAGGAGACTTGTCAAAGAGAAATAGGTATAGGTGAGACCAAGATATTGAGAGAAGGATACGATGAATAAATATAAAGAAAATAGAAAATAGGGCATGGTTGAGATGAGCTACCACAAAGAGAGGAAGGTGCAAGAAGACACTAAGAGAAGAGAGATGGAAAAATAAATTATAGAGGTAAGGTAGTAGTTGGATGAGTTGACGATCATAATGAGGCAAATGAAGGTAAATAAGAACCCATATTGTGGATGCATCATGAAGAAGAAAAAAATCAAGTGTCTAATCAAACTACAAATGAAGAGAAGAAAGATGAAATCTATGATAGAAGAAACATAACATAAAAGGTTGCTTTGCAAGTAACTTAAGAGAGAGATGAATAGACTTTGGGTGCATGAGCAACATAGTGAACAAGATAATGAAGATGAAAAACACCTTGAGATAGATAAGATCAGTTGGATTGAGGATAAATAAGTTAGTTACATCCAACTAGGTGATGGGAAAGACAAAGAAGAAATAGATAATTTTGAAGACCTCTTAGAAGGCTTGGAAAGATAAGACCAATACAATGAAGGAGGTAAGAAATTTGATTATCAGTTTGTATATGAAAGTAATGAATAGTTAGAGATAGAAATGGAAACTTTAGTAAAATCATTGAATGGTGAAATGATGGTAAATTAAGAGAAGGTACAAGTTGTAGTAGTTGATAACCTCTTGGATGAAGACAAACAACATCAATATGAATCATTGATGGTAGTAATGAAGCAGATTAAAGACAAAGAGTCATATGTAAGTTTGAATCTCAGTGAGGAAGCAACTAGGCATGAAATTGAATTTATTTTTGTTAAAAGCATGAAGATGATAATAGGGGAAGATGAAATTACAGGGGTACCAACAATGTTTTTGGGCATATATACCCCATATGATAGAGGAAAAGATCAATGTATGAGTGGACATCAGGTGTTATGTGATATAATCAAGCAGTGCAAGAAAGGAATCATGATTGTATTTGATAGAGGAAATAAAGAGAGAAAATATGAATAATATTTAAATTCTAATGGATTAGTAATAACTAAGGAATATCTAAGAAGCATGGACTAAAATAATAGGAAGAAAAGTACAACATGCCATTTGAGTAAATAATAAATTTTATTTCTTACTAGGGAGTATGATGTAAGAACATCAATAAAAAAAATGTTAATATAGTCATGAGTGATTATTTACGTGTATTTTTTCTCATATCATCCTTTAGAAGACATTTGATTCTTTAGAAGAGTGTATAGGTGTCCTTAGATAGCCCTTTGGCATTTTCCTGCCAAAATGGGCATTTTGAAAATTTGAATTATGTCATTAGTTTTAGGAGCTATTTGGTGAAATTAAAATGTTTATAATGGGTTATTTATGTTTTATGAGGTATTATATAGGTTTGTGGATACAATATAAATATATAAGTACAATGTACTTTCAATAATGAAAAGAGACTTGTAACTGACCCTTCATTTATGGAGGTGGCAAGAAGAAGAAAGTTGGTAGTTACTTGTTGGGAGGAATGTCAAAAGTTGACATACATGTTAGAGTGTCATTATGTGAATATAGGAGAGTATTATAGGGTTTATGAAGTATACGTTCAAGTAGGTAACATGAAAAATAAAGCAAAATAAGAAGTTATGGTTCTATCCATAAAGGATAAGAATGTGAAATGGATTGTATGTAGTAAATATCTCTTAAGAAAGAAACAAAGATTAAATATTTTGTGTGGAAAATTATTTTATTATTCATATGTTAAGTTTTTCCTTCATGAATCATAGTGGTTTGATAATATCTTAATGTTGTTAGAGAGGTAGTTTACAAAATGCTACAAACTTGCATTAAGATTGGTAAAGTTACAATCAAGAATGTAAAGATTTGTCAAATGTGTATCTTGTTTATCAGATAAAACATGGTAAGAAAGACATATTGATTTTTTTTAACCATTTATATATTTTTTTCATACTATCTATTTCTCTTTAGGTTATAAAGAAACCTACAGTTTGAGTATTTTGTGTAAGTTTGTCATAGTCAAGTCAAGAACAATGATGTTTTATATGCTTTAAGGTTTGGTGAAATATCTAATACTTGTAAGAAGTTATGTTATGGTGGAAAAGACCCTTTATAGGTATTATTAATTTTATATAAGTTAACAAATTTAAATGAATCCATTTGAAGCACTCTCGGCCTATAGATCAAGTTGAAACCCTAAAACTTCATAAAAGTGGAGTATCTCTATTTTAAACCAACAAAAAGTCTTATAATTTATAAGAATAATTATGTGGATTGTTATTAAATGATTATGAATGGTTTAAAATATATTGGGGTTTTAAGGAGTGAAATAATGGAGACACAAGGTTGAATACCCTACTAAAACTGTCAAGAAAATAGTTTTATTAAAAAGAGCGGTTGGAGAATTGTTTGGAGCTTAAAATAAAGGAAATGGGGATTGGATAAGTTAATGGGGATCATATCAGACATAATTCAGGTGTTTAAATAATTTTAATAGTTTAATTATTAAGTATATTACATTTTTATAGGTCTCGACCCACATAGAACTATCATAGTCCCAATCCTAAGGTTTAGAAAGAAGTTTGTATATCTAAAGTTGTAACCATAAAAAATGTCTAAAAATGGGTAGTAATATGTAATTCATGATGAAACATAATATTTAAATGGTTTTGAAGTTGTTCCACACCGTACAATATGGTTTCCCTCATTGTGGTGGTAAATAGGCTTAGTGAAGGGCTAATTGGAAAGAAGAAGAGTTGAGAAAGTGGTGAAGTCAAGGGAGTTGGTTAATGAAACTTCATGAAGAGATAGAATATGATATAGGGTGTCATAAATTTTTTTTATTTTTTTATTACTCAATAGTACCTATCTGTACATGTGCAAAAGGCCTAAAAAAGACTACTAGAGAGTGAGAACAAGAACAAGAAGTAGGTAGTGATTGATAGGTTATGTTTAGAGGTTGTGATGTTTGGTGAGAAGGTCAAAGTGGGATAGAATGAGAAGGGATATTATACTAAGAGCCTTATTCGGGTCAAGGAAAATTGAAGCCTATTTTGAGTCAAGTTTCAATGTGGTATGAAGACTAGTGTATGAGGTGAATGAAAGGGAGTGAGTAAATGAATGGATGAGTGTGAGGTGTGTAGAGATTCTAAAGGTAGATATAAATATTTAAATAAGCTATGTTTATAGGTCAAGAAAGAGAATGAAATCAATCTTAGTGGGAAAGTTGATAGAAAATATAAGATTGAATGTAAGAATTGGTGGTTACAAGTATCAAAGGTATGGTGAGAGCAGAGAACATGGAGTCTCTGCATCAATATACTTACTCAAAACCAGATCAGAGATAATTTTTTATGATTTTTTCAATAGGAAACTATACAAATCCATTGAGATTGGAAGAGGATAAGAAGTGGAAAATAAAAATAAAGAATCAAATTAAATTTGTTCTTGTTGTCATTAAAAATTATATGATGTAAGAGGAAAAATAGGGTTTAATATATCTTCTTCTTTTTGCTCACCAAGAAAGCGTTGTATGACTATATGGTGCTAGAATAATGTAGATATAAAAATGAATAATAAATTAAATTATTTTTATTTTCCCCTACCAAAAAAAACTATATGGTGCCATAACAGCTGGATGAAAGTGAAATGTAAACAAGACAATAAATTAAATTTATTTTTGTCTGAAAGATAAAAATGTATGGTGATGCCAAAAGGAGAGATGGGGAGGTAAGTATTTGAAAATAAGAAAAATCAAAATTCTCTTTGGTTTTTTTCATAATGAGAAATCATAATTGACAATGCCATTCAAGAATATTGAAAAGCCTTAAATATAATTTTATTTTTGCTTCTTATTTTTTAAATCAAAACCACATGGCTATACAACATGAAAAAAGGTAATGTAAAAAGATGAAATGAAATTCTTCCTTTCAAAAATGCAAGAAGTGGTATGATAATTAGTTCAAACTTTCTTATATGTCTCAAAATAAAATTTCCCTCTTGCCTTGTTAAAGAAAGGTGATTGAGCATGGTGATAAAAAACATATGGGGATATTGAAGAAACACTTAAGCAATTATGAATTTTAAAAAAAAATCTCAAATTCTTGGAGGAATTATGTCAAATGGTTGTCACACTTCCTCAAAAATATGTTGTAGTATCATAAAAAGAGTATGAATTATTTCATAAAAACTTAGGGGTTTTGATTGAATTATTTTAATGAGTAGTTATAATTTGAAATAAATAAGTAGACAAATAAAATGATTGAAACTATTATAAGAAAAGAAGCAAAAAACATTAAGTACCAATTTCAAGGAGTAATGCCTTCACCATTACAATCAAATGTGGAGAATATTCTAGATATCGATCTAGGTTACATTGCCTTAGATGAATTTTGGGAAAGGATGAATGCTACCCAAAATTGACTTTTGTTAAAGTATTTATGATAGTGGATTGGCATAAGTTGTAGATTTTCCAATTTTAGTGCAATCTTGTGAACTAGTTTTGGTCATGTCAGAACACTATAATTTAAAAACAAGGGAAGTGAGAGATTCACATGGTGAATTCATAGTAAGCTTATCTATGGATCACATCGATGGTATGTTACATCATCTAGATATAGAGTCTTTTGTGTATTTAACTCCTGATTCCTCTCAATTTTTTTGAGATGATAATAATGTCTTATGTATTAAACAAGTCA
This sequence comes from Torreya grandis, assembly GCA_037957365.1. Lineage (NCBI taxonomy): Eukaryota > Viridiplantae > Streptophyta > Pinopsida > Cupressales > Taxaceae > Torreya > Torreya grandis. The sequence goes on along the minus strand of JARHVA010006922.1, from coordinate 160,443 downwards.
ACAATGAATGGTTTATCAAACTTGACTCCCAAATAATATTGTAAGATCTAACTTCAAGAACAAGATAAATGATATTATAACACTATTTCATAGAATAGTGGGGATCCAAATAAATAAATATTTTTAGACATGAATGTATAGCTTCATTTTGATCATTCATAAGAACAAACAATATTTCAATTAGGGATAAGTAATCAGTGATGTAATCCATAAATAGATAATAAAGGTAAAGGTCACATCAAAGTTTTATATGAATTCCTATATTATCTACGTTGTTATTGGTCAAAATATGTTGATGGATTGCATAAAATGGGAGACTTTGGAAAAATAAAAGTATATGATTTTTATCCCCAACTTGCATTAAAATAAAGCACGTGACACTTCAGGAGGGTAAATGATTATTTCCTTCAATTTTTCATTTAGTTGTTTGAGAAATAAATTTTTAACACAATGCTATCAATTGTGAAAACCACAAAAATAACTAGATGGGGAACTTGGTTCATACAATTCTCAACTTTCAAGTATTTGAGGACCAGTGGCTGTGCTATTACTCCATATATGTTTCCATGATATTTCAGTGATAAGTAGGAATTAATGGAGATAGTGAGACAACTTATTGAAACACAAGTTTTTGATAGGTATAGATAGAGCAAGGGTCAAATTTATAATTTCAATTGGTAGGTACACTTGTCCATCATTAATGAAAGCTAAAACAATAGAATAATATAAGTCATTTTACCATCTCAAAAATTTTGAATTTAGGTTTGCATTTGATATAAGGGGTTTAATTGAACATAATATTGGGACTTAATTTCAATATCTCTCACACTTTGAAGATTACTGGATGGACTATGATGATGAAAAAATGGTCAAAATTAGGGACTATTCATGATTTATCATGATGGATAGTTAAATTTGGCATAACAAAAATACCAAAGCAATTGGTAGATGATGAAATCACATTGGATCCCATTTTTGAAGAGGGCATTACAACAAAAGCACTACCTAGAGTTCATTGGGATAAGAAAGAATCTACTTTCCTAATAAGTAGACTAAGGGTAGTGCTTAAAAGGACTCTCAAGTGGTTAAGGAGTAGAGGAATTGATGTTGTGAATATTAATTTCCTTATACCTCTTAGGGAAGATGAATTCAATAGTTTCTATAAACATGTTAAAATAGAGAAAAAAATGAAGTAGGTCTAAGTAGAGAACTCCTGGTTATAAGAGAAGCATAAGAACCATAAACTATCCAAAAAGATATTCCACAACGAAGGTTTTTAAGCTCAAGATAAAAAGGTTAGGTGAAATCTCTCCTCTTCTCCTAATCCCTCAATTTCCTAGGAGGTTCCTATTGATAGCTTTCCATATTCACAAAAGATTGTATAAAATACAAATCAGAAATTCCTTGCTTTTAATGACACATTACTCCCCATATCATCTATTTCCCCACTACAATAAGTCACTCCTATTTCTTCTTCTCCCATAAATCCTAAAATGCATGTTATTTCCTCTTCAAGAACTCCAATTGATGTAGTTAACAAAAAAAACAAGGAGAAACATTTTTTCAAGGTTTCACAATTGAAATAACACCCTCTTCTACCCTAGCAATGTTAGCCCCAAAATTCTCAACTTTTGTCTCACCTCCTTATTTAAGTACAAAAATATCAAATTGGTTGTCCATAGTGTTAAATAAAAGAAGAAAAATTGTTGAACTTGAGGAGATTGATTTTGGTACTTTGACAATTCCAATTCCTTTTTCAAAAAGATCAAGAAAAGAAAGATCTATCTCAAGAATGGTAGCAGATGAAAGAGGATAAAAAAATGTAGAGGTAGAAATTCCTACGGCGAAGAAAGATAAATCAGAGATCAAAGTTGAGGACTATCAGGTATCAAGAGTTTATTTAAGGAAATATACCAGAGAAAGGATGAAGAAGATATGGAACTAAAAATCAAAACTATTTTTTAAAAATGGACAAAGATAAAGCAACAAAAGATGAATTAAAATAAAAAGTAGAGAAGTTGAATTCCATAATACAAAGGTTGATTAGAATAATTCAACCAACAATTGTTTCATCAATTATTCATGTTGAAACTATAGACACCAGAATTACATCACACACTTGCATGACTCCCTATGTCAAAACCCCCCTTGATCCCCTCTTAATAATTAACCTTTCTAACCCACATTTTCACCTTAAAATATTTAATTAAGTTAATTAAAACCCACTTATGCCTCCTCACCTAACCACCTCATCCTAAGACCAATTTTTACCATCTGAGTCACCTTGAGACTTAGTCTCCTAATCCTAACTACCTATGACTTGTTCTCACCCCTAACATAAATTCCTAACTAACTACGTTCTTCATAACCTTGCATTTTTTACCATTTTCTAATAGACACCACACTTGGCAAGAGCAAGAATAGAAAATGGGCTAAAAATATCCCTTTTACCTATTATCATGCCACTGATGTCAATCAACCCTTAGTCAATGTCAGAGGGATCATCGATGTTGATTACTTAAGCAAAATTCCAAGTTGGTATTTAGGTCAAAAAATCAATGATTCATGTATAGGCTTTTGGTAATCAGAGCATCCTACATCAATTTTGACATCTAGGCTTACCGTTACTTTATACAAATTGATCCAAATCAAAAATTGATACACTGTACAGAGCTTTAACTCTTGAGGACTAGTAACACATGTTTATCTTCTCTATTCATGCATTGGTTCACCAAGCCTCATCAGATTCATCCATCCAAAAGTCACAGTTCACCCATTTCATGAGCTAAGTATATCTCATTGTTTTGTAAGTCTTTAAATAGTAATTTTATAATTTTTTTTATTATATTATTTATTGTTTCAAAAACCTTGATTCCTTCTATGAGGAGTTGTAAAGCTCCCTACCCATTTATCTATGCCCTAGTATACCAACCCTTTTTCTAGACTCACTTGAGTCTTACCCACCCCCTTATGGCTCTTCTCAACCTCACAACCTGACCATAATCCCATTTTTCCTCCCAAAAAATCCTTATCTAACTCATTCTAATAATATTACCCCAACCAACATCGACCCCAACTAACATCAATGACCCTAATTAACATCGGTCCTTTAACTGATGTTACTTATTGTGTTTCTAAACCAACAACCTCAAAACCACCTAACAAACTTCCCAAAACATAAACCTAACTTATCAATGTGCATTGTATTATCTTCTACTACACTCAGACCTACAACACAATAAATATAACTCTAACTCTCTCTCTCTCTCTTTACTTGAATTTATTTTAAACTTTGTTTTAAAATAGTAGACTGCCATTCCAAGGAAGTTTCATGCTTATCAAAATAAACACGTAGCTTGGCAATCCATGCATATCTCCACTAAGAACTATTTTGTGTAGTGTTTTCTTATCTATAGGTGTCTTCCTCCACAGTCAAAGAGGGGAATCTACATAGTCTAGAATGGTGCACACTTATCCAAGTTTTAATCACTTATCCCTAACTCTCTTTTTTCTATTTCTCTCTCTCTTTGAATGTAAAATATGCTCAAAATGTAGTGAAACATTCTGGCATGATCGGTGGGACCCTAGAGTTTTCTTGGGTTCATTACCTGTCTAGTTATTCATATAGGTGCACCATAGTGAAAATTTCATTCCTTGCACTTTCTCTCTTTGTCTTTCTCAAAAATGAAATTTTGAACTTTTTATTTTTTGTTTAAGGAAAGAACTAAAATTTTAATTCCCTATCATTCTCCTCTTATTTTGCATCTAAAATAAATCCATTATTTTCATGCAAGTTAAAAAGAATACCTTCTTTTGTTTACCTCTTTTGAGCATTAGGATAGTGAAATTCATCCTCTTCTTCTATTCACCATTGTTTTCATTTGAATTTAAACATTTTTTATTTGGGTTTAAAACTCACTACATGTCATTATTTTGCTTGCTAAATTTAGCTCACCTAGTTAAATAAAACATCATGAATTAATTATAGAGCATAAATGTTACACAACTAGATCACTCTCACAAAATTAAACATTTAAACTCACTTGAGACAAGGCCCATTAGGATTTCATCACCTAGTAGATCACCTTACCCTACCCGGTGATCCCACTTAGATTTCACCACTAAAGGGAGGACCCACTCCATTCTCTAATAGAGTATAAACTCTAGATAGGTGGTATATTCTGGCTAAGTGGCCTGGCTCAGCTTCAGGATCATGAAGTGTAGGGAACAAGCCCCTATAATAAGCCACATACCTGGTCTAATACATATTTATGTTGAGTACCAAAACTAACCTAGAACCATCCTTAGATTTCTCATCTAGTACCTATTTCACAAACCAATTTCACTCTCACACTTTCTAAGGCATAAGCCATTAAGAAACTAAAATTAATTCTTAGGAGTTAACGTTTAGTGGCTACATATTCCTTTTCTACTTCCTTTTATCTTATATAGTTTTGAGTTAGTGAGGATGTTTCCTTTATAAATTTATAAAATCCAATAATTTCTACCTCTTATATTCTATTAACCTTTGGTTTCAAGTTTTTTGTGTGTCCTTTATCCTTGCACAAACCTGTTATATCCTTTATTTTACCTAGATTTCACCCTTGGGTTGCCAGAACCTTGGATTTTTTTGCCTTTTTGAATTCCATAGTAACTAACATCAATAAGGCCACTAATGTTGGTGGCCCTATTACCTACCAACATCGGTCAAATAATTGATATTGATGACTGTGTGCTTTTATAATTTTTAGCCTGCTTAAAATAGCTAGCTAAAATTACCTACCTACCTACACTCAAACTTGGTTTTAGGATTCTATGCCACTAATATAGAGTCTAAGGCCTACCTTTATCCTTTTTAAATGGTCTTGATGTGTATCCAAGCCAAAATTCTTGTCGATTATGTAGGCCAATAACCACTCCCACCTTCCCCTCTCTTTTTTGATTCTACCATGGAGCATACTTTGGTTACAGAGAATATCCCCATGCTTACCAGTCCTAACTAGACCCCCCTTATACCTAAAAGAGATCCTAAATTTGTGAGATTTCTTGATCACAACATTATATCCCTTCAACATTAACTCACCATGAGTCAAACCTATAACACTATGGGAGATCCCCTTTATGGTATGCCAACTTCTTTGATGAAGATAGCTACAGTCTCAGTGGTTTCCACCATTCCATCTATGGTCACCCAAACCACTAGTTCAAAAAGTGACCCAACTCTTCATAACACTCAAAATTAAACCACCCCAACTACTTAGTCTCATCTTCTTAACCCAACTTCTATAGTATCTCCCTTAGCCTCGTAGCCACAACTGGCCCAATCAAGTCAAACACCATTTCAAAACTTGGTATTGCCCATACCATTAACTATTGCATGAATAATTACAAGATTTTTAACTCACCCTTTAACCCATGTAACCATGCCAACAACCCAGCCTTCGGTGATGGCACCCAACCAAGGCATTGTCTCTAACCCCACAGGACAAGCCTCTTTCATTTTTGCCCCTCAGCCCATGACTCATTACCAGTATGTTACATCTAGACTACCACAACAAGGTGTGTCATATCCTACCTCTAGCTCCATTCAATCACCCTATAACTTAGGGTGATCTTCACACCAATACTTCTCTTGATCTCATCAAGATGCTGATGGATAAGATGTCTAACCTAGAAACATCTGTGTCAGGTTCAAATAATGTTCTATCTTATGATCAAATATATAATTAACCCATCCATCCTTCTATACCTATTCTCCCCTACATGAGTCAATGGGATCTCCCTAAATTTACTCATTTCTAGAGTAAGGAGGACCCATAATAGCACTTATGAGCACTTTGACATGCTTGTTACCTAATAGGGCATGACAATGCACTATTGCTTCAAACTTTCCCTATGTCTCTTTTAGGTGCTATCATGGATTGGTATAGTTCCATAACTTGACACTCCCTTTTCTCATTTACCTAACTTTCTCAACTATTCTTAGACGACTTCTCTATCAATATTTCTAAAAAGGTCTCTATTATGTACCTTTATTCTATTAAATAGTTTGATAATGAGTCTATCACTGACTTTGTTACTCATTGGAGAGGTTTAATCAATTATCTCTCCTTTTATTTACCTCAACTTGAGCTTATCGAGCTTTTCTCAAGAGCATGTGCCAAACACATCTCTTTTACCCTTCACATCCAAACTTTCTACACATTTGATGAAGCTTTTACAATGGCTTGAGAGTTAGAGATTCATGTTATAAATGAAGATCAGGTTAAGTTACATAATAAAAATACCAACTCCAAACCTAATGACTCTTCTTCTAAATCCTCTTCTTCTAATCAAAAGTCAAAAGGCTCTACTAATGTTGTGGTGGTTAAATCAACTTCTTCTACCATAGCCAACTAGTCTCGACCATCCACCTCACAAAATTTGACCAAATAATTCCAACAATAGTATGAAAAAAGATAATACACTCCTATTGGAGTCATACACTTCTATTTTGGATAAAATATTATAGCACAGAGTGATTACCCTTCCCCAAATTAGACCTCCTATATATCTTGATCCCTCTCATCCTATCTAAACTTGGTATAAGGAGGATGAGTTTTGTGGCTATCATCAAGTTAAAGGCCATAATTCTAACAACTATAAAACATTCAAAAACATTGATCAGGATATGCTTGATAAAGGTGAGCTTATCTTAGATAACCCTAATTCACCTACTAACTAAATCATAGATGTGTTCAAATAACCTTTTCCTAACCATTTTCTCAATCAAACAAATGTTCAGGCTATATGACTAACAACTCACCTGATCACGATATTCATATGGTCAATATGGTCTTCTCTTTACCTCTGGTCCAACCTCTCCCACAACTGGAGGAGCTTGTTTTACCTATTCCTCTTCCATGAGTAGAGGAGCATATTTCACCCATCCCTCTCCCACATGTGGATGGGCCTCCTCTACCTATCCTTTAACCACATGAGGAACCCATAATGCCTATTCTTCTTGTACCTATTTTGCCTATTCTCTTACCTTTGGAAGAGCATGTCATGCCCACTCCCCATTCACATGTTGAGGGGAGCATCATTCCTATGATCTACCCTCTTGAATATCCTTCATCACCTAATTATCCTCTACCAATGGAGGATAGTGCCTGATCCACTCCTCTTTCACATATAAAGGAGTCTGCTTATCTATCCTTGCACTAATCGAGGGACTTATTGTGCATATACCTGTTGAACTAATTTTATCCCTTTTATTGCCAATAGAAGAGAAAACCTTACCTGTTCCTCATCTACATGTTGGGGAAGCAATCATACCCATAATTTATACACTAGAATAACTAACTTCACCAGTTCTTTCCCCACCCAAGGAGGACCATGCCTCTTCTCCTTGATTGAAGAAGACCTGATTGTGGTTCTTACTCATCTTTGGCACAAAATATTAGAAGACAACACATTCCCTCTTTCCCAATCACCTAAGTCTTCTTTGAAATAAATTTTAAGGTCTAAGACAACTTCATCTACACCTTTTTTGTGGTTGGTAAGAAATCTAGACTTTTTTGACTCCAAGAAGCTAGACCACTCAACATTTTGGAACTGACTTAAAGCTTCCTATCCTATGAAACAAATGTCATCCTCTACCACCAATAATTTTCCTACCATTTACCCCAAGGTTTTTAAAAAAGGTATAACTTCTTTGCCTGGACTGTCAGAAGCTCATCCCTCTACATCAGAACCATTACCATCATGGGTATCTTCTATACTAAAGCAAATCATATCTTTGTGTGTTCACCTAGTGTCTAATTTAATTCATCCATAGGTAAAGTTATATTTGAATCTTCAACCATGATTTGAGATCCATAGCCTAAAATAAGGAAGAATGTTAAGCTTCCTAAGCCTCATTATTCCACTCCTCCTCCACCCTCAACTTTGCCTTTGATCTTAGGACCCCATCCTTCCACTTTAGTTGGAGTTATTTATTTCCAAGCAAGATAAAAGGCAAAGCTACCTCCCTTTTTACCTTTACCAATTAGTGGCCCTTACACATCTATCACCTCAACACCTATGACTAAAAAGGTGTCAACAAAACCAGTGGCTACACCTTCACCTAAAAGGGTACCATGCAAAACCACATCCATGCCTCCTAAATCAAGGAAGGTGTCTACCCCCATTGTGACAATAAGTGCTAGCCCACTGTTAAGATGCTAGGCCTCTCTCCTACATGAGTTATTGCAATCCTCCACCATAACCCTTCATTTAATCAAGCCTTATCAACCTCTCAGACTAAAACCATCTTGGTTTGATGACACATAAGTTTATTTATATCATCACTCACCTAGACATGATATGAAAAGTTGTAAAGCTCTCACATTTATTCTCTAATAACGCTTTGATATGAAAAACCTTTTCATTAATGAGCCTCTTTCTAACCTCCTAGTTATTCCACCAGTTACATCCCAAACCCACCTACCACCTCACCTGAGTCTAAGACCAATGATGAGGTTGTGCCTCCTCCACCACCTTTTTTGCCTGTGCTCTAAATCAAAACAGTTAATATGGCCACACAGTCTCAAAATCAAAAGGATAAAGGTAAGGAAAAGGCCACCACCCCTTGGGATATCCATTCTCAAAATACACTCCAGTAAATCCCAAGATCTCTATTCTTAGTACTCACAATTGACATCAGTGACCCCAACTAACATTGGTCCTTTGACATCGATCCTTTGACTCATTGGTCCTGTTGACGCTGGAAAGTGCACCCTGCGACAGGAAAATGGATTCTTGCCCTCTCCCCGCAACATGGAAACCCCTCTCTCACCTGTGGGATGGTGAAGCAGGAGAGGAGAGTCTCTAGGTATGGGTTAGTTCCCTCTGATGTATCTTGTTTGTTTCAGGTAGCACAAAATATAGGTATATAGGTATACTTGGGGGGATGAAAAGAGAGAGAGAAAAAGCATGAACAAACAACCTACTCTAAAAGAGGTGATACACCAAAAATAGGTTGACCTTCCACATCCACACTCAGGATCAGGGAAAAACATACATACACTCAGATCTGGCAGAAAAGACTAGGTCTCTGGGATGACAGGGAGGTTCTTATGGAAAGCACAAGAAACAGGGATTCACCAAGGTGCTGAGAAATACACACTGTAAGTGACCTCACCTATTTTATACCTCCAAAATAGAACTCTACTCCTGGCAGCAACAGACAGTGGCACTTTGTAGATTGCAGGTTTGCTGGTGTTGAACCTGTGAGAGCATCAAGAGATAATGACTGGACACAGATTAACATTCAATGCATACACAGAAAGATCCATCCAAATAGAGGTAAAACTGTCTTTTATTGATTCAAGTGGGAAATTTGGAGAGTAGTGCTCTTTACAAAAGTGGGGAAGATCCTGATAAATGAACAAGTCTGCTCATTTATAGGGAAAAGCCAAGAGGAGTCTCATTGGAAAGAGTGAAAAAACACTGTAGCTGATGTCACAATTCTACCAAAACCATGCTTGTTGCCTCGTTTTGTGCATTGGTCTTCTCCGGCGGTTGGGCAGGTTTTTTCTTGTGTATTGCAGGTGATTTTTGCCACCATCTGTTGTGGGTGGTGAATTTTCCACCCGCTGCAGTGGATTGCATGTGGGACTTCTGCCGACGTCAGCCAATAGGCTGCCGACCGTGGTAGTTTTATTGACGTCAGCCTATGTAAGCTACTGATGATGGTAGTTTTGTCGACGTCGGCCGATGTTAGTGGCCTCTTTTTCTCTGCCAACGTTGTGGGCAGTGATTTTGCCACCCTCTGCATTGCGTGTTGGGGGTCACTGTTTACCTACCCATGTTTTGGGTGGTGATTCTGCCACCCTCTACATTTTGTCTGCCCTTCATTTTTTGCTAAGTGTCAAACGCCCTGGTTTTTTCTCTTCTTCTTGTGAACGTTTGAAGACTCTGCCTCTTTCTACTGTGAATGCCAATGAACTAGGCCAATGAGCCAATGCTTTGAAATGGAGCTGTCGAACCCTGAAGGTGAACCTTGCAACCTGAAATGACTGGCCATGCAAAGCAGGTGTAAGAGGTGACTGGGATTTTGCTTGAGGGGCAAAATTGGGTCAACAAATTGGCAACTTATAGGGTAAGCGTGCCTGCTATGCTTAGAACCCAGTTGCCTCTGAATATCCATTGGGTGCAGAGTCAAATGGTAACTTTGAAGAGAGTTCACCATAGCTTTGAAGATCCCAGAATCAAATACACAAAATTTACCCCCAAAATGAAGGGAAACACACAAAGCTAAAAAACACTACCTGTGCAACTGCACTTAGGGAAAGCAGGAGAAAAACAACTGAAAGCAAACTATTATATACATCTAGCCAGGAATGTTCACATCCCTCCTGGATCGAAAGGAAAATTTCTTAAGTCCCCTTCCTGGTGAAGAGACTTATTGTGATAGGCAAGTAGCTAAAAGAAAAAGAGAGATGGTGACTTGCTCTTCTTGCCTGTCACCTGAGTTGGCTGGAAATCGAGGGAATCAAAATCAAACATGCCTCCAATATATATGTATTTTGATTGACCCTGGAGGCTTGTTAAATGCTGGTCCCTGAAATTGGTGCTCATCACCAAGAAATCAATTGCTGTCAGTTTATCACTATAAGCCTTCTGATCTGCACAATTCTTCTGCAATGTATTATGGTCTGATTTGTTTCCCTCTGCTTCACTGAAAAATCTGTTAGACTCATCCTCTGCTTCCTCTTGGCCTTCTTGAAGAAGGGTAAATGTGGCAATGTCTAAAAGGGGCTCACAAAATGATTGCTCATCCCACAAGACTTTGCTTATCTGTTTAAAATTTAGTTCTTCAAAGTATTCCTCCACGAAGATAGACTTCTCCTTTTCCTCTTTACTGATTAGGCTCTCTAGATTTTCAATAATATTCCCTTGATCCTCCTCTAACTCAGGTTCTTCAATGTAGTCATCCTCATCAAAACATCAAGGAAGTTCATTGAACAGAGGAGAAGAGAGCTTACCATGCATTTGTTCCTCCTCGAATTGCTGGAACATCCACATATACGCAAGGCCTGCATCTTCTCCACTACTAATAAGGTCTTCACAAGGAGTATTAATGACGATTTATTCTTGGTTGTCACTCATAATAGCCTCCTGAAGACTTGCAGATTGGATCTTTTGTTCCTCTCCTGCCTCTTGCAAAACAAGTTCTTCCTCGAGAAGGGGTGACGTGGAGAAAGTAGGTGGAAGAGGGAACAGTCCTTGAGCTAGAATCAAATGATTCTCCTCCTTCCACTTGGTCAACACTTCATCAATATCAGGCACGACTTGATAACTCTCTTGGAAATGTGTAGGTGGGGTGTGTTCAGGCATGAAATACGCTATTTGGTCTGAACCGTCCATCACACATTGACTGAGAGAAAACTCTCTGAATTCCAAATTTGCTATTCTCTTACTCAGATCTTCTTGGAAAAGCTTTTATTGGAGGCTGCTAGTATCATCATAGGCAGGCACAGCGTCAGCTTCTTCAAGGTTTAGAGAAAGACCTTGCTTTTCTTCTTTTTCTTTGCTGCCCCATGATTCCACTATCTTCCCCCAATTCAGGATCCCTAAATTTGAATCTTGCTCCTGTGAACAGGGAGCAACTTTGTTTTCCACAAGGACCTGAGGCTCTTCCACAAGGCCTGAAAAAATTAACTCCCTTTCAAGGAGTAGCTTCATCCTAGCCTCTAAGTCTTCAATCTGTCTGGCTAGGTTTTCTTGGAAGAGTCTTTCTTGGAGGTGGCTAGCATGATCCTCTTCAAAGCTCTGAGCTGGTCCTTGGCATTCTTTCCTCCAACTTGGAGTCTGCACATCATGCTAAAAAACTTGGGGAGGCTGAAGAATGCAAGGAAAACATTGTTGGTGCGTTGGAGGAGCCTCTAGAAAAGGGACGTGCTGGCTGGTGGTATTATTTTCAATGGAAGATTCCTGATCTAAGGAGTTGAAAAGATTGATCTCCATGGGAGGTTGCTCTGATACCCTTTGGTGTTGGAAAGCCAGGCGCACGAGATTGGGAGCAACTGTATTTGATGAGTTGGAGTGAGCAAGTGCAATTTGATAAAATGGATTTGGTGCAAAAGAGGGGGTTTTATTCAGGGTAGGAGGGGGTACACAAGGCTGGTTGCCTTGAATAGATGGATTTCTCCATTTTCTTACCTCCTCCTTCATGGACTGTAAGGTTTGTGTTTGCCTAAACAAGCACTCCTCTTTATACATCAGCTCCTGCTGATACTTGTGTTGCTCTTCCAATATGTCGATTTCCATTGTTTGCTTCTCAAATTCCAATGCCACCTCCCTTATAGTTTCAAGGCAACTAAGAGAGCTACTTGAGGGGATTCCATAAATATTTTGAGTCTAATCGATATTATATGAAGGAGAACAAAATCCATGATTTTTTGCAAAAGAAGAATACATACAAGAAATAGATGATTTTTGGTGGCACCAGGCTGCTTAACCAGCAGATTTAACTCAGAGTCACCAGATGCTGAAGAAACTTGATTTGTTGTAACAAGACCAACATCAATCCTGAAACCTTACTATGTTATAAAAACTTGGAGTCCCACCGGGCGTGCCAGAACTGTTGACGCGCACGGTGTTGTATTGGTGGTTCCTCTACTTTAATAGGATCAACGAGTAACCCTGCAACTTTTCTGATTAAAAACTTGGAGTCCCACCGGGCATGCCACAACTGTTGACACTAGAAAGTGCACCCTACGGCAGGAAAATGGATTCCTGCCCTCTCCTCACAACATGGAAACCCCTCTCTCACCTGTGGGACGGTGAAGCAGGAGAGGAGAGTCTCTAGGTATGGGCTAGTTCCCTCTGATGTATCTTGTTTGTTTCAGGTAGCGCAAAATATAGGTATATAGGTATACTGGGGGGATGAAAAGAGAGAGAAAAAGCATTAACAAACAGCCTACTCTAAAAGAGTGATACACCAAAAATAGGTTGACCTTCCACATCCACACTCAGGATCAGGGAAAAACATACATACACTCAGATCTGGCAGAAAAGACCAGGTCTCTGGGATGACAGGGAGGTTCTTATGGAAAGCACAAGAAATAGGGACTCACTAAGGTGTTGAGAAATACACACTGTAAGTGACCTCACCTATTTTATACCTCTAAAATAGAACTCTACTCCTGGCAGCAACAGACAGTGGCACTTTGTAGATCACAGGTTTGCTGGTGTTGAACCTGTGAGAGCATCAAGAGATAATGACTGGACATAGATTAACATTCAATGCATACACAAAAAGATTCATCCAAATAAAGGTAAAATTGTCTTTTATTGATTTAGGTGGGAAATTTGGAGAGCAGTGCTCTTTACAAAAGTGGGGAAGATCCTGATAAATGAACAAGTCTGCTCATTTATAGGGAAAAGCCAAGAGGAGTCTCATTGGAAAGAGTGAAAAAACACTGTAGCTGATGTCACAATTCTGCCAAGACCATGCTTGTTTCCTCATTTTGCGTGTTGGTCTTCTCCGGCGGTTGGGCGGGTTTTTTCTTGTGTACTGCAGGTGATTTTTGCTGCCATCTATTATGGGTGGCAAATTTGCTGCCCGCTGTAGTGGATTGCATGTGGGATTTCTACCGACGTCGGCTGATAGGCTGCCGACTGCGGTAGTTTTGCTGATGTCGGCCTATGTAAGCTGCTGATGGTGGCAATTTTGTCGACGTCAGCCGATGTTAGTGGCCTCTTTTTCTCTGCCGGCGTTGTGGGCGGTGATTTTGCCACCCTATGCATTGCGTGTAGGGGGTCTCTGTTTACCTACCCATGTTTTGGGAAGCGATTCTGCCACCCTTTGCATTTTGTCTGCCCTTCATTTTTTGCTAAGTTTCGAACGCCCCAGTTTTTTCTCTTCTTCTTGTGAATGTTTGAAGACTCTGCCTCTTGCTACTATGAATGCCAACGAACTAGGCCAATGAGCCAATGCTCTGAAATGGAGCTGTCGAACCCTGAAGGTGAACCTTGCAACCCGAAATGACTGGCCATGCAAAGCAGGTGTAAGAGGTGACCAAGATTTTGCTTGAGGGGCAAAATTGGGTCAACAGGTCCACTAATTCACCTATACAAATTTAACTAGGGATGCACAATTGGCCCCTAATTCTCCCTAAAATTTCCCCTTTGGGTTTTTTAGTGATCATCATCAATTAGATTTCAATTGACATCAATATTATATGCTGACATTGGTACCAATTGTTGGTCATCATCAACACCAGTTATCGATTGATATTAGTAGACCCAGTTGACATTGGTGACTAGTTTAGCCCTAGGGCCAAATATCCCATGCCAAAAATTTAGGGTTGTTCCTAAAAACTACCCCCAACCCCCCATAAATCCACCCAACCCTACCTTTACCCCATCAACTACCCCTTTCATTACCCTCTTTCCCCCCACACATTCGCATTTAACCTAACCAACAAAATATGATCAAAACCTAACTTAAATTAACACTCAACAGATCCTACCGCATCTCTCCATCTCCTCTAGGATGGAATGACTATCACCTATAATGGAGTGCCTCCAGATAAGTCCCATCATACATATTCCATCTCCATCCACACCAATTGCTCCTTCAGTCACATCATAGCCCACCAAGTGCTAAATCATGCCCTCACTCTCACACACTCTTCTCAACCAATCACCTATCACCACCTCACCACAATAAGACAAGATCTATATGTTTTGGTGCCATATGAACACTTAGAGCTCTCAGTTTCATCTAATATAATGTCATAAATGAATTTTGGTGGGCCACCAAACCCCTTTTATTGGATTTTGGTCACCCAATCACATTTTGGGTAGTCCTATGCCCTAAGCCACCGATGTCAGCATACTTCCTATTGACATCAATGACCTAACCAATATCAACCACATTAAAATTAGGGTTTCCAACCCCAATTACCACCCTTTGTAAAATCACCCTAATTACATGCCTTTAGTGGTTCACATGGAATCCTTATGTGGAAACTTAGAGATCACATGTATATCCCCACCCATAACAACCAACCTTAGAGATCACGTATATCTCCCCACTCGTGACAACCAACCTTAGAAATCACTTAAATTTCCACCTATAATGACTCCAACTAGAGATTAAAAATATCTCCTTGACTAATAACCCTTTTGAGCCAACTTTACCTTGATCATTCCAATCACTTATGTTATTATGCTATAGTTGTCTATTATACACACACATGTATATCAGGTGTTTTTGGGTCATGATGTTGCCATTTGCTATCACCTACAACCCTTTTTGTTTTTTAGGAGTCACTTCCTACCTTGGATACCTTAAAAAACATTGGAGCATTACAACTATAGATTTGATTATTTTAACCAATATTATCTATCACTAACAAGCTATGGTCTAGTTATTTCTATCTAAGTCCTCCTCACCTTTATTCATTATTGATTATGTCAGCTATAACTAATATTAGTATACATGCATTAGACAATAATGTTCCCACATTCACACTCACCATCTACCCATCTGCTGACTACCTATCAAACTAATACAAAATTATAGATTCTCCTCTATGTCAATTCCCATTTTGAGGGGGAATATCTAATCCCATACCTAGAGCATCCAAATCCTATTTTTGTCTCACAAATTGTCAATACAAGTTACAAGATTAAAAAGGGGGAAATGTAGACACTAGAATTACATCACAAACTTGCATGACTCCCTATGTCAAAATCCCCCTTGATCCAATTTTAATAATTAACCTTCATAACCCACATTTTCACCTTAAAATATTTAATTAAGTTAATTAAAAACCACTTATGCGACCTCATCTGGCCACCTTGTCCTAAGACTAATTCTTACCCTCTGAGTCACCTTGAGACTTAGTCTCCTAATCCTAACTACCTATGACTTCTTCTTACTCCTTAATAAAAATTCCTAACTAACTACACTCTTCATAACCTTGCAATTTTTTTACCATTTTATAGTAAACACCACACTTGGATAAGAGAAAGAACAAAAAATGGGTTAAAAGTAACCCTTTTACCTATTCTCATGCCATCTGACATCAGTTAACCCTTGGCTAGAAATTAGATGAAATCAACTGACATTGGTTACTTAAGAAAAATTCCAAGTTGGTATGTAGATTAGAAAATTAATGATTCACATACATATGATTTTGGAAATTAGAGTATCCTACATCACTTTTGACATCTAGGCTTACCATTACTCTCACACAAATTGATAAAAATTAGGAATTGATACACTTGCATAATGCTTAAACTCTTAAGGACTAGTAACACATGCTTATCTTGTTAGTTCACGCATCAGTTCACCAAGCCTCATTAGAGTTATCTATCTAATAGTCATATTTCACCCATTTAACTAGCTAAATATATCTCAAGGTTTTGTAAGTCTTTAAATATTAATTTTATAATTACTTTACATTATACTATTTATTGTTTCATGAACCTCAACTCCTTCCATGGAGGATTGTAAAGTTCCCCATCATTTTCTCTCTACCCCAACATACCAACCCTCTGTCTAAACTCACTTGAGTCTTACCCACCCCCTTACGACTCTTCCCAACCTCAAAACCTAACCATACTCCCATTTTCCATCTCAAAAAAATCCTTTCTCTAACTCATTTTAATACTGCTACCCCCAACTCACATTGTTGACCCCAATCAACATTAGTGACCCCAATCTGATATTGGTGATCCCAATCAACATCTAACATTTAATCAATTCAAGTTACTATGTTTTTCAGCTAACAACCTCAAAATCACCTAATAACATTCCCAAAACATATACCTAACTTATCAACCTACAATTTATTATCTTCTGCTACACTCAAACTTGTAGCATGGTAAATGAAATTCTCTCTCTCTCTCTCTCTCTCTCTCTCTCTCTCTCTCTCTCTCTCTCTCTCTCTCTCTCTCTCTCTCTCTCTCTCTCTCTCTCTCTCTCTCTCTCTCTCTCTTGGCTCCTCTCTCTCTCTCTCTCTCTCTCTCTCCTTCTTTACTTACATTTATTTTAAACTTTATTTTAAAATAGAAGACTGTCATCCCAAGGAAGTTTCATGCTTATCAAAACAAGCACGTAACTTGGTAGTCCATGCATATCTCCACTAACAACTATTTTGTGTAGTGTTTTCTTATATATAGGTGTCTTCCTCCACATCCAAAGAGGGGAATCTACAAAGTCTAGAATGGTGTGCACTTATCCAAGTTTTAATCACTTATCCCTAACTCTCTTTAAATGTAAAATAATCTTAAAATATAGTGAAATAGAAACATTGGAGAAAATAAAATAAATAGGTGAAATGGGTAATGCAATAAAATAGTGGATTGATAAGATCACTAATCAAGAAATTTAAATAATTCTCACTATATAAACAATTGTTTCTAAAGTCTAGTTAGAATGTGAATAGGTAAAAAAAAAGAAAATGAGTATACAGAGGAAATATAAAATTGGAAAGAGTTCATCCCTAAATTTATTGAATCTCAAAATTGTCCTCTCATAATCTTATTGAAACAGGAGTCATAAAAAAAAGAAGTTATTTATTAGATTGAGTTCCTTTGAGCCACAAAATTTAGAATCCAATCACTTCAAGAATGCATCAAAAATTTCAATGGTGCAAGGTCACTAGAGAATGACATAATAATATAAATTTATGCAAAAGTAAAAAAGTTGAAATGTCTTTTTATTAATGACATGGATTAAAATGGAAATCTTGTTTTAGTAGAAGTCATGGTTAACAAATTTAAAAAGCACATTCAGGAAGTTGTAAATCCCATGTCTTCATTTGATCATGAAATAATTCATCAATTAGTTAAATATCAAGTCAATTTAGATAATCTTGACTTGAATATAAACAAATTTTAAAACAAGTTTCAAGAAATAAGAGAGTTGAACTACTTAGCGTATATTGCATACATGTATACAAATGGTCCTGATGAAGATTTAATAATGGTATTTCTATAGAGATTTGATGAATTTTTGAAATAAAAGGAGTTATAAACAAATCAATAAAAATATTGAGTTCATTCTCAACATTATTAAGTATTGGTAGTAGCTTCATCAAATTCTAGATCATCTTTTGGATCCAAAGCTTTTTTTTCACACTTCTTTTTGCAATTAGCTTGTATTATCACATTATATTTCCCCTTGTAAACGTATGTTGTTACCTTTACAAATTGTGTCTCTTGTAATTTTTACAACTTAATTCTTTAAGTTGTGCATATTGATGATATACTTTTGCAAGTACTATTAAAATGCAAAACACTTTTACATCCTTTCAAATTGTAATATTATGTTGATATTTTTACAACTTTGTAAAAAGGCAAAAAAAGGTGGTTATGCACCATAACCACCTAGTTTAGCCTATAAATACAAGTTAAACCCTCATAATAAGGGTTCTAATGAGAGAAATTTTGGATAATTTTTTTAAAGGAAGATTAGATTTTATAATCCATGAAAATCAATACAAAGAGGTTCTTCTAAACTTTGTGTTAGTGATTCCTTTTGAATTACATATATTTGCTTAATTAAATGTATTTGATCCTTCCTTTTTAATTGCTATTTCTATCAGCTTTTAATTGTTAAGGACAAGAAATTATGTTAAATTTTTGTGTTTGGAATTATAATTACTATTTCGAATATAAGTGAAATTTCTATGGGAATAGAAGCAATATTTTTATTATTTTTGTTATAAAAATAGAGAGTTATTTATTTTTATTATTAGTACTAGGTATATTTCTAGTGTATGTCTCATATTATTAAGGATATGAATATGTATTTTCAACCCCTTTAATGAAAGAGGTTTCCTCCTTTGATGTCAATTTTTCCTTAGACACTTTTGTTAAGTATTCATGTTTAACTTTATGAATTTGTTGTCTAAAACATTCCCTCTCTCTTTTTATCTCTCTAAATATTCCTTGCTAAAAAATCCTTTTGTACTTTTAGGTTAAAATTATTACCCCATGATTATACCTTTTTTCTTGTAAATATTTCTTTTTTAGTAGCATTTTTTGGATTTAAATAAAGGTAGCTCTACCTTCCAATATGAGAGGGACTTCGTTCCCTACACTATTGATGCAAATGCAATAATTTTCCCTCTAACAAATTTTCATGCCAACATTCTTTGAAACCTGAGATGAGAAAAAATGTTACTATAATTTGTGTGTGGGTTCTCATGTCATGCATTTTTATTTCATGCCACATCATTGCACCAAAATATCAGTGATAATGTTATTGTGGAGATGGTAGGAACACCTATTGAGATGAGCTTAGGTTATATAAGGACAGAGTTGTTAGTTTTAAGCTCTAGGAGTGTCATTTGGTCTTGAACACGTTGACCAATGACCTTCAAACATGATACATGGAAAACTAGATGGATCTTAGAAGAAGAGGGAAGCTACAATATGTATGATACGTGACCAATCCTAGAAAAAACTTTATAAGGACCATAAAATTTTGGTACAAGTTTATGAGATCCCTTCACCTTTAGAGATGACTTCTTAAAACTTTGAAACCAAATAAAAACCACATCATCAACATCAAAATTTCATTCTGAGAAGTGTTGATCAACTTGTTGCTTCATGTTTTTTGTGCTAGATATAGCTTATCCTTGAGAGTATGGAGGATAATTTCACATGTGCAAAGTGTGGCATCAATTTCATGTACCTTGAAGCTACATGAAGGTATGTCTAAATAAAAGTTAGTGGCTAATCATAAATAAACCCATAAGGGGTTATATTGGTAGAAGTGTGGTATGTAGAGTTGGACCACCATTCAATAAGTGGTAACTATTTGACCTATTGATTTTGTTGATTAGAGGCAAAATAACATACATAGGTCTCCAAGCATTTGTTGACAATTTTTATTTGACCATTAATTTGCAGATAATAGGCATAACTCATTTTAAGTTGAGTGTCATAGCATTGGAAATTCATTATTTTTTGTGCATTGACATATTTACACTTTTATATAATTTAATTTTTCATTGGTTAATACAAATTATGAAAAAAACAATTTATATATGTTTTTATTGGTTAAAATTATAGACATGTTATTAAGGGCCATAATGCTGACATCATGAATAGTGCATGGAATAAATGCACTATTAGATAAATATTAAATTAAAATGTAGGAATCCCATCCACTAAATTAGAATTTTATATGTGTTAGGATGATGATGGATATGTTTTAGGTGAGTTAAGTACTGATAATGGCTTCACATTCATGATTTTATTTTTCAATGCATTTATTCTTCATCATCTCTAGCCTATTACTTTGTGAATTATGGATAACCAAAGGGTGAAAACATTAGCAGAGACATTATCTATGGAAGTCAGGTATTCAAAATTCACTCTCAGATCATGAAGCTTTACCATGTAAAAATAAATGTAGAATTTGAGATGAGTTACATCCGCTGCCATAGGCCAAAAGAAGATATGGGTAAAGGATGTCATTGAAATTCACTAAGTAGTGAAGCTTGAGTAGATTAGAGGTATAATATGGTGATTCAATGCACAAATAAGTCTTGTTTTTTATTCCACATAAATGTTATAAGACTAGATATGCATTCTACAAGAGAGTAGTTGCGTATAAAAAATATCAATCAAGGCAAATCAATGTAGATCTTAAAACTGAGTCAAAGTGATATTTTAACCTACAGAAAAATTCTATTATGTTAACATATAGATATTTTGGCAGATTTATGTCATAAGAGAGTAGAAGTAATATCAAGTTCATCTACAAATTATAATAAGTTCAAGAAATCAATAAATATAGTGTAATTTGTTTTTACATGGGTGTTTTATGTTTAACAATGATATTTTTGAGCATAAAATATATTCTTATTGTAACAAATTTCTTCTTTTTTTCCAACAATCTTCTTTTTCTCTATTTTGGAAGTTTTCAGTCTGTACAAATACACTCATTTAAGATTAATGGAAATTACATGGTTATTTAAAATGGAAAGAGCACAATTTTTTTTATTTATCTAAGAAATTTGATATATTCATGTAGATTTTTTGGGGAGCTTTATTTAGTGGGTAATATATTTTTCTGGTGTAGAATTTTCATTTCATGGTTTTAGGATATGGTAAATGTGGGTCTCATTTTGGTAAGGAAATGATCATTTATGACCTCTCTATAGATAGACATTTTTATGGAGTATCATGTAATCTATTACCCTGTAAGCATATTTTAAGACTATTTGGCCATATTGTCAAAGCTTGCCAAATTATTAGAAACATTTTTATATAAATACTGGATTATAGTTGGCTTCACAAATTGAGGTTGAATGGTAAAATCTTGTAGAGTTTTGGGTAAAATTTATGGTGAAAATATTACTTGGTTAATTTTTGCTTTGATTATTTATAACTAATAGACTAAATTATTATCGAAAATAGGCTAACATATATATAGAGAATAATTTTTTATTTTCCAACTATAATTTATATCGTAAAAAACCACTTATAACTCCCACAAGTGTTGTGGGTTTTGAATACTATGTGAATCTTGAATCAAGGAAATGCCTCTTATTTTGGAGGGTAGTAGTAGGAAGATACCTCAATTTTATGCACGCAACTACAATTTGTGTGGGGGATGAACATTGAAATCAATTTTATATTATGAAATGATGTTTTTTAGTTATGTTATTTTAGATTCTCACCAATGGAATATAAGTGAAATTTCAAAGAAATAATATGAGTGCTATTGAAGGATCAACTAGACATGAGGATCATGACATAAATGAGTGTGAAAATGTTTTGTCTAGTAGATCATAAATAGGTGAATCAAATTTTTTTTGTATTTCCCAAGTCCTGCATCTATTTGGAATGTTTGATGCATTTCCTTATACTCAATTATTTGGACAAATTTCAATTTTTGAATATTATTTTATTACTAACTTATGAAGTCATTTGTATTTTTTTATGTAGAAACTTTTGATAATTTCTAAAATCTCCACAAGCCAAAATAATGATGACACAAGAAAATGGCATCTATATCTAAAGGGCCTAATAAAAATCATACTAGTAAAGTTCGATCCATAGGGCTGAAGAAATCTTCTTATCTAATTTAAGGAACATTTATATTGAAAATAGGTTGGCATCATTGATTGCGCATAATTAAGGAATCACCCATGTTTTTATCCACTGGACATTATCATTTCTATATATACATTGTGATAGAATTAATACTACTTTTATTTTCCTACTAAAATTATCAAATTGAAATATCTTTTGTTTGTCATGTTAGTGCAATATTTCTCATGCTTTGGAAAAGAATAAATACCTGTATTTTGACATATATTAGATTTATTTTTGATGATAAATGCCATTTTTCCTATCAGTTTACTATCGATCTAATTGCAATGAATCTTAGGAATTTCATAATTTCTATCACATACCAAGATTTTATGGTAAGGTCTAGTACTATAATGCATTTAAAATGTTATTTTGGAACTTATATTTACTTATTTATTCTCCAATATTTTCTCCACTTACGTTCACTTGATTTTCCTCTCAATGTTAATATCACCACACTACAAAAAGATCCTCAAATCTAAAATTTTAATGTTATGATAGGCATTATTAATTTAAAATATTTTATTTTAATTTCAGTGCTTATTTTAATCTTCCATAATTTTCCATCATCTATTTTATATCCAACACATCAAATAGGTAGGAATTTATTACAATAAATTTGCAATGACCCAGACAAAGATCAATGAAAAGGAACCTATAGTCCTTTGGTTACAACAAAACACATCAATCATTTCAAAAGATACAAGGGGGTACAACATCAAACACAATCATTATTGGGAAGTAAAAATCCTTATCATGTCTAAATTCCCTATTTTGAATTGAGTATGCCAAACTAAATAATGGTAATCAAATAAATGAAAGTAGACTTGTATCATTGTAATCAACCATTTTAACTCACACATATGGATATGGGATTCTTGTTGGCATGATTTATGGAGTATTTTTGGATAAATATTATATCTATAATAAGAACATGAAGAAGGGTCAAAATTCTAAATCCCATCCATATGAGTACTATATCTGGTAATTCAAGGTTATCATTCTCCTCACTATAGTTTTCATGTAAGATATGCATCTATTAGTACAAAAAGGCCAAGTTTTTACCATATAAAATATGTTCTTACTTAATTTTTAATTATTTTAGTAAGATAAAATAGAATTTAGATATAATTTTAAGGTTTCCCCATTTTCTAATCTAAGTATTGTTTTGTATGTAACATAAGATTTAGGGTTTATAGAAGAGTTAAATGTTCCTTTCATTTTCAAATAACATAAAATATTTGCTTCCTATTATCTTAGCACAATTTACCTTTTGGGAAGGTTTCAAGTTTTTGTTAGGAAGTTAGGCACAAATTCAATTGGTTTTTAGGGATCAAATAAGGTTTTAATTCTTGTTAGTTTTACATGGCTTGTCATTGTATAATTAAGTTGAATTATAACTATAGAATTTGTTCTTAGTTACAACCTTATGATAAGACTGATTATGAGTGCTTGGATAGGATAACATAAAATCTTAAAATCATAGATTTCTATATACATGAAAAAGTATATGAAAATAAACATGCAATAGACATTGGCTTATGAATACTCTATTTATATCATCCTTTCTACTCTAATGATTTTTATGTGTTTACATTTCTATGTTAAAAGTATGGTGGGAATATTTATCATATACTTTAACAAATACTTAATGTAAATCATGGTATTAATTAGCATAATTAATCCTTTGTAACTGTATCACAGTTGTTATGTTATCTAATGTCTTGATGCAATAATCAATTCCATATATTTTTGGGTGGAAATAATTTGTTCTCTCTCTTTTGTTATAATAGACAATTATTGTTATGGGTAATATTACATACATGATCAACATAAATGGGGGGTTCATAAATTCATTAAGTAATGGATCAGAATAATTATTTCCAAACATCTTATACCATTCTAATATTATTGGTTTTATCTCATATTTTGTTCATAATTTCACACTTAGTATGTTTATTTATCTATTGTGTGGATTATCTTACAACTCATAAAATTATGATACATAAAATATTTTTTAAAATTAAACTTAACATGCACACATTTTGAATAACCCATTTCTATTTCACATGTAGGGGTTTTTAGTTTCTTTGTAGTCCTTGGTATTGGATATATAAGAATGCATTGCTCATCATTCAACAACAATGATCCATACATGGTAGGATGGTACTATTATTGTAATGGATGGGAAAATTTAGACTATTTTATAGCATTTGTGGAATCATATAAGGCACTCTTGGTTATTGTTGTGACAGGATAGTCCCTCAATAAATTACATGCAAACCATACCTTGTTAGGGATAAGAAAGGGTTGGAGCATTCCTGGGGTGTTGAAAATTTCTTCTTTGTTGTGCTAACACATTTCAAATTTTACCATAAACTATTTTATGTCTTGTTTAATTCCTTCCCATAGAAAAATGTAGCAGATGATTTCAAAGGTTTTTAAAAACCGTAAGTGGTCAAATTATGGAAAGGAATGCACCACTAATATAATTGTTTATCTCAGTGCTAAATTTGGTGTCAGTATTAGATATCCATTACACCTTAAATAGTGACCATACTAAGATTAATTCAGTTGAGAGGTAAGGTTATTGGTCACTACCTAAATGAAATGATGAATCTAGGTGTCATGGGACAATTTTTTTTATGCGTGATGCACCCAATTAGGGAAGGTTAGTGCACAAAATTTTATCTATTCTTCATACTTCTAAGACAACACATCTAAGATAACATTATATTTATCCTTCTTATATGTAATCTCATAGTCATAGTGATGCAGGAGAATCAATCTTAGGATGAGTTTTGTCTCCAATTTTGGTTTTTTTTCATGAATTTTGTATGGATATGGTTTGGAGGGCCTTGACATGCCTCCACCATTATTGGTTTTCCCTCTAAAACTTGTTATTTAAAAATTTGAATAGTTTACATATGTTTAGTGTTGTAGGGGTAATTAAATGGATTATTACAGATTATAAACATGTTTTTAACACCTATAGTGACCCCTTTAATCCATCTCAAGTGCATAAGGGATTCACATGTATGAAATCTAGTTGTGGTTCAAGTTACATACTTCTAAACTCACCTTGTGACCATTAGAAAGGTCCCTTAAGGTGGATAAAATAGTTATTTTTCATATAAAAGATGTGATTTTATAAATTAAGTTTGTTTTTTAATGTTTTAAGGACACAAAATTTGAATAAATAAATAATAATACCCTTATTTTAATATTGGATACCCACAAACCCCTATTTTTTGTGTTTGTTCCATTATTAGCAGACTATGTATCTTATTTTGTGAATGAAAGGATTATTAAATCATCTTGAAATTTCTTAAAATTTTATGGTGAGTTCCTTAAACATACTTTAAAGTTTTTTAAATATTTTCATTTCATATTTTTGTGTTTTTTTTTCCAATAGGAATAGAGACCTGTAGGATGCTCTTTTTCCTGCACAATCAAGAGAAATTTGATTAGAAACCTTGAACAATAGATTGATAATGGTTTTACAAAAAATTGAAGAGTTATGAGAGGTCAAGATAGATATGTATAACCTTTCAAAGTCTTGAGAAAGTCCTTATATAATTATTTAATCATTTATCTATGCTCTCAGGTCTGCACAGGGGTTGAAAAGCCCTAAACTAGGGTTTTGGTCATAACTAGAGTTCTAACCATAAAATATTACCCAAAATTTATTGTCCTATTAGGTTTTAGGTGGTATAAGAGATTAAAAAGTTTATATACTAGTAAAACCTTGATTTTATGGATTATAGAGGATTGTATGGTAAGGACCTAAAAAGAGGCCTAATTGGGAAGGCTTGGAGGTAGAAAGTGGGTCTAAAGAGAGAGTCTAACCTTGAAAATTGACACAGAGGTGAAAATAAATAGAGGGTACGTGTAAATAATAAAAAAATATCTTGAGTCATTATAATTTTTTATATAATCCAAAAATTAGATAAAAAGGCTACTAGGAAGGTTTAAAGGCCTAGGAAAGTGTGTGAAGAAGGTAGATTTGACACTTATCCCAAGGTTACTCTGCATTACATAGCCCATTAATTTAGTTACCAATTATTGTTTCCCACATGAATAAAAAATTTAATCCAAGAATTAATTGAGGCTATGATGATCAGTTTTGATTTAGAAGTGTTTCTTGACTAGGTCTAAGGGTTACTTGTTGATGACATAGAGTATAACTAGCATTTCTTTCTCATATGTGAAACAAGCAAATATTTTACCCATAAGTACCTTAATAGTGAATTCAAGGGGCCAAATCTATTGGATTAAAAAAAAAATCATTTCCACTTCCTAAGACATCATTGTTTATAACAAATTTTTCAGGCCTGACCTAAACAAGTGTAGTGCGCATTACATGCTTGAGAAATTTGAAGGCTTTTTCTGCTACCTCATGCCATTAAAAGACATATTTTTTTAACATGGCCATTTATGGAATGATAATTTTCCCATAGTCTTGAAAAAAAAATTTATAATACATGATTAAGCCTCAACCCCACAAAGGCTCTTGACTAATTTGGCTTTAGGCTAATTTTTAATAGCTTCAATTTTATCAAGATCCACTTTGGTTCCTTCCTCAAAGATAGTGTATCCAAGATATTCAATTTATTATTGGAAAAAAACACACTTAGACCATTTGGCACATAAGTGGTTATCGATAATTCATTGGAAGATGTGGTCCAATTATATCAAATGATCCTCTAAGATATGCATATAGACAAGGATGTCATCAAATAACACTGGGATGAATTTATGTAGAAATGACCAAAAGATCTTTCTCATTAAGCCCTAAAAGGTTGATGGAACATTGATGAGGCCAAAGGGCATGATGACAAAATTATAAAGGCTATCATGAGTTTAAAAGGATGTACAAGGAATATCATCTTCCTTGATCTGGATCTAGTGATATCTTAATCACAACTTGAGATTCGAGAAGAAGCAAGCTCCATGCAATTCATCTAGCAACTTATCTATCATTAGAATGGGAAACATGTCATTAGTAATGAACTTGTTGAATTCATGAAAATTAATATAGAGGAATAAGGCACATATTTTTTATATAAAAAAAATACATGAGAAGAGTAAGGACTAATGGCTCCAGCCTAAAAAAATTCCTACACCATTTGTTTTGTTTCATTCTTAAGTACAAATGGTTATTAGTAAGGATAAATGTTTATAGGTATACTACCTAGAATCAAATGAATGACATGATATTCAAGGAATTTTAGGGGTATCCCTTTAGGTTCTTAAAAAATAATGGCATGCTTGGATAAGAGTTCTTGTAAATCTAATTTATGCTTAAAATCAAAGGATTCATTGAGTTAGATAGTGTAAATCAGGGAAATAATCTCATAAAATCCCTCTTTTAACAACTTATCCATGCATTGAGAGTTAATGATAATTATACAACCTAATGATGTGTATTCATGGTCCTTATCATTGAATTAAATATATAGTTTATAAAAATACCATAGGACGGGGACTAGTGTCTGAAGCCATCACGATCCTAAAAAAAAAATCAGAACCTCTTAGAGGCAGAACAAACATGTTTGAATTCAAATTATAGTCCCCTATTGAAATATGAAAATTATGGAATTTTTCATTATAAGATAAGGTTATTCTATTGAATATCATGAATTCAAAACTTGAATAAGGATAAACATATAAATCAACATGCTTTTCTAGCCTATGTTCAATGAAGCAATGTGTACTTCTAGACTCAATGAGAACAATGAGGGGTGTTTCTTAAAATACCCCTTTAATCTCATAGTTTTAGGAGTGGATACCCCAACCAAGGCATGCATAAAAATTTTGAGGTGTGATTTCATGGAAATAGGTTCTTATTTATGGTAATCTTGAGCATTCTATCATTCTTCAGTATTAGGAGTGACTTGACATTTAAAATTGAAAATTTTGTTAAATGCACTAATGTCCTTTAGAGAATGTTTCATCATAGTTATAATATCATCTATTTTCATGAAAAATAAATATTTATGAATTTTTAAGGAGTTTAATGGGGTGAATTTTATAAGAGGATTTGTGAATTGCCATGGTGTTGTACATGTCTTAAAATAACCAAAATTAGAAGATCAATGCTTGGAGGCGATCTTATCTTTTGTAAGCCTAGCCAATCATAATGCTTTCATCATGTTCTATAGTTTAAAAATCTTGACCTCCATAAAAATTATATATTTGATCCCAAAAATGAAAAAAATATTTAAAATGTCATCATTTGACCCTTGGATTTGGTTGGCCATATTTTCAAATTCACCTTGATATTTGTGAACTCTTCTAGTTTGCCTTAGTTTGGTCAGAGTGTCGATGAAATCATCATAAGCATTGGGACCAAAGTGATCCAACAAAAGCTTGAGAAAATTATCCCAAGTAGGTTCTTTATGATATTTTTTATACCATTGGTACCAGTGGATAACTTCCTTCTCTATTATAAATTATGTAATGAGTACCTTTTCTACCCCTAATGTATTGTGTTAGTTCAAATACTATTCAACATGGTGAATCCAACTAGTTGATTTTGTACCATCAAATTTTGGAAAGTCCAATTTAGGGCCACATGTCATGGTTTATGATATAAATACACCTTCTAAATTTCAATCACCATTAATTTTTTTAGAGATCATGATATGTTTTGTACTAATGTCATGTAGTTAAACATTCAAATTAGTGAGTTGGGAGCCAAGTTGATATTGGAATTCAAAGTAGGGTTCCTCAGTGCTCAATATCATGTCTTGGATTCTTGAAAGGGTGACAACCATTAACTAAAAAATTATAGGGTGCTAATTTTTTTTGAATAAATTTATATGCTAAAATTATCATCTTGATAAGATGATCATAATGGTACTTTGGTTTTTAATAATTCAAGATCAGATATGTTAGGTCAATGAGATTGTACATATACTAAAATGAGTTTTTAAATAGTTTTAACTCAATAGTTTAGATTTATAACTATGTAAAATAACAATTATGTAGCCAATTATGTTAAGCATTATTCTTATTGTTGAAGTTTGGTATTGATGTCAAAAGTTCTTAGGAAAAGTGTTCATGAAGTCATTAAAGAATGTTCTTATTTGATAGAATCATTTAGAGGTATGAAATTGTTTAAGGATCATGTAAGACATATGATAAAAGTATAAGAGAATCAAGAAGTTTTTCAAGGTCAGTTTTCAATTCTCAAGAGCTTGAGAAGCTTGGTCATGGCACTGGTCATTACATGAAGAGACCTTGTGAGAAAGTATGATTTTGGTGGCCTAGTGAGATGAATGTACAAAGGCATAAAAATTTGTATGATTTTTTTGGATCATGAATGTGAGGAATTAGATCACTCATGAGAGTCTCAAAGTTGTCCTATAGTGGTAGGACCTATAGACCTAACATGTAACTAGACTAGTTCTAGACCCTACCTGAACTAATGAGGTGTCATGAGGCATTGTCAAGGCATATGAATATTGTATGGAAGTGGTTGAGTATGGTAAGAGGTTGTATGACATGTATATGAGGTGTTAAAATCTTGGATAGTAGATATAAGGTTGGTTTCAAAGCCTGATGTGACTTATAAATCAAAGCCTAGAGAGTAAAGAGAGAGAGATGGTGACCAAATGGGGTATCAGGATCAGTTTCCAAGGAAATAATGAGAATGTTAGAGTTTTTAGTGGTGTTATAGGTTTTTCCAAGTGTTTTGACCAAGTATGATGTCAAAATTTTCAATAAAAGGCATGAAATTGGTTTTGAGGTTTTTTGAGTGCACAAAATGAAGGGTTCTCAACCCGAGAAGGAATTTCAAGTGTTCATTGGCATGCATAACCTCTACATGGGAACTTGAGATATTTAGGAGAGATGGGAAAGGGTACTAGATAATATTTCAAATCATTAGTTTTGGAAATTAGGGGCAACCCTTTATGAACAATTTTTAACACCAAAAAAAGTGTTAACCCTCTCTAAAACCCTAACAATGACCTGATGTGAAATATATTGTTCTAAAGTGATTAGAATGGTTTGGTATGGATATTTAAGTGATTGGATAATTTATAAAACTATTTTAGTAACCTCCAGGTGTGATTGGTTTATTATATGAGTGAGTAGACCCTATAAGAAAGGCCTTATTTCTTAGAGATTTGATGTAGCAGTCAAAATTGACCAAGTCAAAGTTTCCAAATGGATGAAGGTTGAAGCTTGAGACTTGTATTTGATGATGTAGTCATATAATATTAAAAAATTGGTAACTTTATTATGGATAATGATACCCAATCCTTAGGTCCCTCTTTCTTGCTCTCATGACCCTCTTAGGCTTACTTTCATTGATTCCTAATCATTCATGGCCTTTTAGACTTGACCCCAACTGAGCTAAGACCCTCTCTTCATGACTAATCCATCCCCCTAGGTCATATATACTCAAGATAATAGTAACGAATTTAGACTATAGTGCTGGATACTAGGGTGTCCCCTTTTTAATGCTCTTATCTAATCATAATTCAAGCCTAGATTACCAATTTTCCTTGATTCCTCTTGTTTATTATGTCAGCCTAGTCTAGTTTCATCTAACCCATGACCAATAGATCCCTATAAAATCCCATTCAAATATCATTTGGAAAGGGTTGGAAAAATATCATTCAAGCAAGCAAGAATATAAACAAGACCACTCAAGCAATCTTCCCTATTCTTTGCATACAACCAACCTTTACACTTTCAAGTCAATTCAAGACCTTACACCAGTCCTTAGTCATCTCAAGCACACCTAGTTTTAGCATTTATTACATTTAATTCACTATTTCACTAAGTAATCTTAAAGGGATAACTACATATGGCTTGATCCCTCTTCAAAGTATTGGTATGTAGGCATCGTGCCCACACATAAGGTGTGAAGCATGTCTAGTGCATATTACACACACTAACCCCTTTTCCCCATTTGTCAAAGTTTATTTAAATTGCATAGAAGATACAAGTACATGAATAATCAAATTTATAGAGAGCTCTATTGATAGAGAAGACATGAAAATTGGTACACAGGCTCACACTAAGTAGGCAAACAAAACCTAGAAAGATTAAATCCCTAGAATAATAGTGTCAAGAAGGGACTATAGTGCCAAAACTTAGGGTATCTAGTTTCAGTGCTCCTATCCAATCAAAAAATTAAGTTAAGGATCATGTTTTTGATAGTGTCCTAGCCCTGCACACAAATTTATAGACCCTGTCTCAGTTAGAACAGTCCAGAATAAGCTAAGTTCAATTTTCTCTCTTGTTACTATTTTTAGGAAAGGTCTAATTGTATTTCAATTTCACAAATTAGTAGCTTTAATTAGGAATATTATTTAAAATTTATCCTACTTAGACTTTTTTATTAAATAGGAATAAAACTCCATTATTCTAAAAAATAACAAATCATTTGGTGAACTCGACTTACTTCAAATTTTGTATAAAAACCCTAAAAACCCTAGGGTAAATTCCTAGATGTTTTTCCCATTAATTTATAATTTTTTACTTGAATATTAAAATCAAAAAACTATTTCAAATTTTAAATTTTTTTAGTAAATTTTAAAATAAATTTATTTCAAACCCTAGTTGCATACACTAGCTCCCAATAATTTTCTAGCATTAATCCAATAATTTTCTAAATTTTTGCTTCCACATATTAAAAAAAAAATTAATTCAAATTTTAAAATTCAATAATAATTTCAAAAAAAATTTATTTCAAACTCTATTTGTATCAACTATCTCTTAGTAATATTCCAATCATTTTTTGAATTTTTAGTTACATATTAAAAATCAAAAAAATATTTCAAATTTCAAAAATTTCATAGTAATTTCAAAAAAAAAAAAATTCCTCAAAACCCCAGTTGCATCTACTAGGTCCCATTAAATCAAGCACTTTCCCATAAATATATGAATTTTTTTTGAATACTTAACTTAGAAATTCATTTCAATTTCAAAAATTCATAATATTTTGCAAAACTATCACTGTTAAACCCTTAGTTACATGTACTAGCACCTATTTGCTTCTTAAGGTAACACCTTACATCCATAATCAAATTTCAAAAATGATTCTCATTTATGTACAATTTTTTCTTACATTTATTTCAAATAACAAGGAAACCATAATAGGCCCTCTCATGTACATGAATGATGAAGTTTATCATATGTTAGTACAAGCTTCATCCTTTGCATTTAATGCTTAAGTTTCATTATATGAGATGATATTATAAATTTCATTTTCAACAATGCACAAAATTTTAAAATTATTTTTGCATATTCTCTTTTGCTCATACAAATTAATTACCAACTCCATTTTTCTAAATGCACTCAAAATGTTATGTTACATGTCAAAATTTTATATGCCTTTATGCAAAAATTCATGATCTCTACCCTTTACTTTATATTTCTCATGTAGAATTTTTTTCAAGTTTATCATGCTAAACAAATTAAAAAAGGTCATAGCATATGCCAAAGTTTTTAATACATCCTTGCACAATTCCATGCTCTCTATCCCTTATTTACTATCTATCATGTGGAATGATATTTATAATCATATTGATATACATGGTTTCTACTTAGATGTATCTAACTCTTTGTCTACTATTAAGTATCTCCCCATCACTAATACACATAATCAAACACTAGTGGTTATATCTATCCCTCCTCTCTTCAAACTTGGTTCATCTTGCTTTTATCTCGAACCTACTACCATCTCTATGCCTATAGTAGATCATGTGGTACATGCTATCACCCAAGTTTATGAAGATAAATAGGTTGATTATATCCATGGTTATAGCTTTGTCACTCAGGTTAGCACCCATTCTGATATAGTTTCAGCTCTTCCACTTGTTATAGTTCTTCCTCCAGTCTAGATTCAGACACGATTGAGACCTTCATCACTAGTAGAAAGGAGGTTTATCTATAGTTTTGCACAATTAGACCAGTTTAGATTAGTAGTTTTTAGTATATTTTTCTTAAATAATCTAGACATAGGTGGCATCATGTGCAACATGATTGGTCCTCAATTCTAGTTTTAGATATGGTAGTTGGTATAACTTCCAAATAAGAATCCATGTTTTAGACACCAGTGATTGGGGGTAGATTGCACAACACTTTTGCTTCTTTTTCTTTTATTTTTCAACATTACCTAGACATTCTAGCAATTACATGCCTTATTCCATCTTTAGGTGGTTGACATCATTTTGAAGTAGACAAGCCTAACCTCCACATTCTCAAGTACTGGAGTTCTCGAGTGGCTTCCACATAAGCCAAAATTTTAGTTTTGGAGTGGCTTTCATACAAGGTTAATCTCTATCTTTTCCAAGTTGGCCAACATTAGCCTAGTTTACAACACATATTTGACTATCCATGCCATATTGTTAGATTTATAGAACATTTGGGGGCTTTAAGAGCTATCTCATATGATATACTTTTTCATACTAGTATCAGTTTATATCTTCACTTCATGGGGTAATGATTTAAGCCAAAGGGCCAACCTTTGTATTCTTGAGCCACCTATTTAAAAGGATTAGACACACACTCCATACATTAATTATCACATGCATGATCATCAAGATTCACTTAATAGGAAATAATGGAGCCAAAGGGTTAGCCTTTGTATTCTTGAGCCACTTTTTGGGGAATTAAGCACTCAGCATCACACAAGCTTCATGGGATTCACCTTTGTAGGTAAGTTCAAGTATGCTTTATATTTTCATTTATCCTAGTATTTTGCTTTGTTGCATCATTAGAATAAAGGGGGGACAAATATAGTCATATAAAATGCAAAAATTGGTAACTTGAGCATGGCTAATGACACCTAATCCTTAGGTCCCTCTTTCTTGCTCTCATGACACTCTTGGGCTTACTTTCACTAATTCTTATTCATCCATGGCCTTTTAGACTTGACCACAACTAAGCCAAGACCCTCTCTTCATGAGTGATCCATCCCTATAGGTCCTATCTACTTAGGATGATAGCACCAAAGTTGGACTATAGTGTTAGACCCTAGGGTGTCCCATTTTTAACACTTTTATCCAATCAAAATTTGATCTAAGAATACTATTTTTCCTTGATTCCTCATTTATTATGTCAGTCTAGTCTAGTTTCATCTAACCCATAAGCAATAAATCTCTATAAAAGCCCATTCAAAGATCATTTGGAAAGGGTTAGCAAAAAATCATTCAATTAAAAATAAATACAATCAAGACCACTCAAGTAATCTTCCCTATTCTTTGTATACAGCCAACCTATACACTTTCAAGCCAATTTAAGACACTACACCAGTCCCTAGTCATCTCAAACATACCCAATTTTAGCATTTATTGCATTTCATTCACTATGAACTAAACACTCTTAAAGGGAGAACTACATATGACTTGATCCTTCTTCAGAGTATTGGTATGTAGGTAGCATGCCCACACACAGGGTGTGACACATGTCTAGTGCATCTTACACACACTAACCTCTTTTCCTCATTTACCAAAGTTTCTTTTAATTGCATAGAAGATACAAGTACACAAAGAATTAGATTTATAGGGAGATATATTAATAGTGAGGACCTAAAAATTGGTGTACAAGATCACACTGAGTAGGCAAACAAAACCCATAAAGCTTAAATCTTTAGAACAATAACATTAAGGAGGGACTATATCACCAGAGCCTAGGGTGTCCAGTTATGGTGCTCCTATCCAATTAGAAAATGAAGTTCAAGATATATTTTTTTATAGTGTCCTATCCCTACACACAAATTTACAAACCCTATCTTAGTCAAAATAGTCTAGCATAAGCTAAGCTTAATTTTCTCTCTATTGCTACTATTTTTAGAAAAGGTCTAATTGTAATTCAATTTCACAAATCAATAGCTTTAATTAGTAATATTATTTACTAATTTACCCTACTCAGACTTATTTATTAAATAGGAATAAAAATCCATTATTATAAAAAATAACAACTTAGATGACCATTGTATTTTTTGAGTAGATTTTATCCCTCAAGGGTGTTAAATTGATCTTACAAGTTGACTAGTTGCTAACAGGCTTAATGATGCAAATAGTGAGAAACCTAGGTATAAGGGAGAAGGTGATTCAAGATGTGTTATCATGGATTAGGGATGAATCCAAGTGCATGGAGATGTTTTTCATGACATTTAATACATTTTCATGTTAGATATATGTTTTGGACATCAGTGAATAAGATGAAAATATTACTCATAAGTTGACTTATCTAGTCCAGATGAGACAGGAAGATACAAAACTATGAGATTGGTCTACAAGTTCAATATTTTAATTTAAACATATTATCTATCTATCTATTTGAGAGGTGTGTAATGACCTCATAGGATCATATACATGCATTTAAAGTCTTTGAAAGTGGTTATATATTTTTTTAGGTCATTGTTTCCATGACTATGTTTTGAGGCTAGTTGGCAGTTCTAAGTGGGTTACTTGCAGAGAAGGATTTGATTCATTTTTTAATTATATAATGAAGTCTAATGAATGCAGTGAAGTTTTTAAGGTATTTAAGGTTCTATTTAAATGATTTTTTTCTATGGTTATTTTATAAAATTATATTTTTGCTTCAGTTGTTCAAGAAAATTTTTCTAGGTATGCACATACCTAATTGTTAATAGTGCTAATGGTGTGATTCAAGTTGTGGTTTGAGATAAAATATGTCATGGACCTATGATGATATTTTTATGGATCTATTTTAATGACATATGATATGTTATTTCCATGTGAGGAGTTTTAAAGTGTATTAAGGAGTTTAAAGGGTAACATATGTTGGAAGTAGCCATTGAGAGGGGGGGGTGAATTAGTAGACAATAATGAATATTAAATTCCAAACATAATTCATTGAAGCATACATAAACTTTATCTATCAGCAACATAATGAAAGTACATACATCCAAAGTATAAACAAGAATATACATCACATTAACACATCATCTATGTGGCAAACCCTCAAGGGGATAAACCCCATTGAACCCTAAAATATGGAATAAAATCCTATAATGAAAATATCCAAATTTATAATAAAACCAACTTATCAAGGAGTACCCACCCCTCAATTTAGTCAAGCACCCACTTGACCTTTAACTAACTCAAATTAACAATGAAGATATAACCCCCTAGGCAACCAAATGCCAACTCAACTACCTCTAGTCTTTGATCATATTTAATACCTATTTATATCTCTTCAAATTATGATAAACTCCTCTATTTTCACTCTTTATTCTTAAATCTCACTCAAACAACCTTTAGGTCTCACTCGCTCAATGTGCCTCTTCTAGGCTCATTAGGTCTAATGACCTATGTATCCTCCTTCACCAATAAGATCAAATAATTATGAGTGATCCTTTTCAATCTTTTATGGTCCTAGATGACCTAATATTTCTATTTCAAAGGTTCTCTCCTTTTCTTTTCTCTACACACACACAACTAGCACAAATAGGCCAATTAGGCCTTGTAATTATAGTATATACTTATTACAACCCATTTTGGTCAGCCAAACTACTTTCAAAATTTATATTACCCTTGAAATAGGTCCTAAAACATGTTACATGTGAGAACCATACCCTTCATATGTCGTCCAATACATCATTATCTCCAAACCTCCATTAGGCTTAGTTGAGACCTAAAGCAATTAGGTTTACCCATCCACACATTACCACTTAGACATAATAAAAGACCTTAATCCTCTACCAACAGTTCAAAAACTTAAAATATAACTTTAATAAACACATTAAAGTCTCACCTTGGGTCCATGCCACTTGAAACTCCATTTCATACCTTGAACCAAGCCTTTTAGCCTACTTGCCAATTAGGCTTTCATACATAAAAAACACTATCTTAGACTTATGAAGTATATAACCAATTTTATCATATAAAAAATATAAAAATCACCTGGATAAAAAATCCAAGACTTATTCAACACCTCCATGTCTATTGGACATATTTACATATGCTCTAAGCACCCAAATCACCTCTCTCAACATGACCACTCAGAGTAGTCACACATAGTCAAAATACAATCAAAGCATATTGAATATCCACATATGATAAAGGACAAACCAATAATTACAATTAATTCTCATCTATATTTTATAACTACATAAAAACTTAAAACTCATTGGATCATTTAACTCTATCAAGAACATTTCTAACTCATTCTTTCAAAATGACCACTTAGACTGACTGTAGCTTTCAATAGTACAGTCATGTAGTGTTCTTATATATAACTTGAAATAATACTTTAATAAAATATAATACACATCCATAGCTTATATTTTATCTATAAATCAATCTCAAGTGGATATTTCTCTTTTTATGGTACCATTCATTGGCCTAACAGACCAATTCTGCACACCTCTTTCTCATAGTCTCCACTATTCAGACAAGCTACTTTGAAATCACCTTTAAGATTGTGTTTTATCATTACCAAGACATAAAAACAAATGGATTAGGAGGAATATTAATTTAAAAAATACCCTAAGTCATTTTATCCAACCCTACTCACCTAAAACACTTCCCTAAAGACTTATCCACTTGATTGGCATCTTCTCACTTTTTTCACTATCTAAAAATTTAGTGATATGAAAAAGTGATTGAAATAGTGAATTTTTCATGAAAAAATAACTTCATAGGACTCAATAACAAGTATTAGTCTTCAATCTCAAATATCTCTCATGCATTGACTCATTCAACCCTTCCTGTAGAACCAAAATCTTCACAAATAAGCATATTTATGTTCCTTCTACTCAATACCTTAACACACCATTACCATATAGAGATGCCTAGAGGAATCCTCTACACCTTAAAATAGTAAAAATTGGTTAACCAAACCATTATGGGAACTTAATATTAATTTTTTGACAATTTCTCTACTATGAGGGTTTGTAGGAGGTTTTTGACTAGCTTACATTCTTAACGAATGTTCATAAAGCTCTATCACTCAAAACACTACAAAATACTTGGAAAAACTTATTAGGTCCATGTTACACCTAAAAAAAAATGATAAGGTCAAAATGAAAACTCTACACATCATAATGAGCATCACAAACTTCTTTTTGGGCTTGGAAACCTCTAATTCACATGCACAGAATACTTTCCAACATACTATCTTACTTTCTCTTCCTTCTTAGGAATTGAAACTTGGTCAACACCTTTGACCAAAACTATGACACATAATTCCATTCTTACATGAACTATGTTACCTTGGAATCTCAACTTGAATCTTCATTTAGACCACACTAGGTCATTATGTACAATAGGTATAGGACTACAAGTCAAAATTGAATAAGGAAAACACTTGGATCCTTCTTATACTGATCTCACCACCTCAAGAACATGTCATGTATATTCATGCCAAGATCCATAGATTCCAAACTTTTTCTCACTATCCTTAACATGCTCAACATACTAGAGTACCAATCATATGCCACTACACAAGGCTACCAAGACTTATACTGATCACATACATGTATTCTCTCCTTGACCTAAAAAAATACCAACATGATTGCTTAGCCTTCTTTGTCATCAATATAATTGATCATACTATGATGTCACTACTTTTTCATTACCCTTGACATCAATGTACACATGACATCAAGCCTTTGACATCAATGATAACATACTTTCCAACAATCTCCCCCTTTTCCATTGATGGCAACCTCTTATTCTCCTTCTCCCCCTTTACCATTGATGAAAAAGTGGACATATGATCTTCTCAAGTTCATCAACACAGTCCTCTGATCCTAGGACCTATCCTCTTGCATAGATCCCCATTTCTCCATGCATGAAGATTCAATACTTTGTTAAAAAACATGACTTGGTTTGGTCAAGTCATCATATTAACCTTTTGACATGTCTCATGAGATTTTACCTATAAAAAACTTCTCCATATCTCCATTATGACTAGATCATCTTACATATGCTCCCCCTCACATCAAGCACATCTCTTCAAGCCTCTCAAACTAAGTGATTTATCTTCCCCTAACTCCATGATCCATCTAAAAAGGTCATATTTAGGGAATACATAACATGAAAAATTAATATTATAATAATATATCTAAGCTCTCCAAGTAACCACAATAGTCATCAAGCCTTCATAGATTATAACTTATAGAAACAAAGTCAAACAAGTCTATGACTATAGACTTCACTACAACAGAACTTTTATCATAACCCATCTTCTTTATGATCTTCAAACATGATCAAACTAATAGGTTTACAATAAATTAGTGATTCTTAGATCATTCTACCTCTCATGGAATCATTCATCTTCATGATTTACAAGCCATCAAGACTCAAAACACTACCAAGCACCCTTACAGACAATATGCAACCAATATTAGGTATGAGAGACCTTATTCACCTTGAGGATAATTTTATACATTTTGACATATTCAAATATGATAATAGAAGCTCAAAAACATGATAAAACCATTCTAAAATCACATCCAATCCTTAGAATGTATAAACAACTTCTCTCTTACCAAAATGTCATTGGTCTTAAAAGACCAATCTTCAACTTTCGTACAAACTCAAAACCCTGCTTATGATGACTCAAAGCTTGTAATTCTCAAACTATTGAACCATTTAAAATAAATTATAACATGCCAACATGATCCTTAAATACCTTACGAGGTCATCCTGGCACTAGGGAATCATGAGATCTCACAAAACAACATTCGAGGGCACTACTATAATCCTCTTCATTCAAATCACTTAGCATCTTGATATTCTATAGGAAAACATTATCTACAAAAAATTGAAACCTC
Organism: Torreya grandis; assembly: GCA_037957365.1. NCBI lineage: Eukaryota > Viridiplantae > Streptophyta > Pinopsida > Cupressales > Taxaceae > Torreya > Torreya grandis. The sequence continues at coordinate 120,578 of JARHVA010006922.1, read as the reverse complement.
CTTTATGATTTTAACATAGAAAAAATACCTCTAATGACCATATGAATTCATCAAGACTTAAATTCAACCATTATACATCATTGACATATCCTTAAGAGCACTCTATAACAACTTTTTCAAGTTCAAATAGAAACATGTCATACTATAGAAAAAGATCATCTTTAGAATATATTGAACACTTTCAAGGCACATGCATCATGTGTACAATTATTTGAATCATTTATAAACCTTGAAACATAAGATAAATAACTCTTTATCATCAAATACATTGGTCTCAAAGACCAATCTATAACTCTTATGCCCCTATTCTGACTTTGACTTTTAGGACACCATCTTGAGTTTGAATCACACAATACAAACATGAATACCACTATAGGAACATTGAAAAAATTCCAAAAAATTATCATATATCTTCATAAACCAAATGAGATTCATTTATATCAATAAAACTCACCTTAGGATTTGTTAACACAAAACCCCCATTATCACAGTCCTTCATGTCTTGGGCATGACCTCCACATATATAAATAAACTGATCATGCAAGATGTATCTATAAGAGCTACTAGACATCAGGAACATATTCATTCAATTTTATTAATCAATTATAGTGATAAAAAATAACCAAACAACTCATCATTTCACTCAAAACTACTATTTTCTTAAACCTTTAAAATATAGTCACCTTTCAAGGAGATTTTTTTTCTAAAATGAACACATTCAGATATCTCTCAGAGCATAAATCAGTATAATGAAGAGTTACAAGATTCATAAATTATTAGAACATAAAAAATAGATAATTAAATGATTTCTAATCCTCTTTTTATTAAATTGAGTTCACCATTTCAAATACAAACTGTAATAGTCAACTTCAAATTGCATTAATTACACTTGTATAGATGGTCAAACCTTCTAATCACTTTTGGGTTCTTCTAAATAGAGTCCTCTTAAAATTTTATTCTTACCTCACCTTGATATGAATTCATCCATGTATTCTAAAATCCATTCTTTTCAAACTATTTTCCTTTATGAAATTTGAATTTTCAAATTCCAACAATCATATTTTCATACAAAATTGACTATGGAAGACTAAGAAAACTACCTAGGATACCAAAATTGCACCAACATATATTTTGATATACATTAAGTAAAGACATAAAAATTGGACCACATGATCTAATTTCATAGGAATTCCATCCATATATCAAACTTTTCCTGAGACCTACACACATTCCAAAGGTGATGCCATCAATCTACTCACTTCGCTTGATTTGGCAAGTAGACTAAAATGAACCAGCCAAGCACACAAGCACTCCAAAGTCTTCTTATCACCTCCATAAGTAAAAAAAAATTATTAAACCCCATAGGGAATCTTATGGTCCTCATATAAATTTTATTTCTTGATGACCAACCAATCCTTTATTTTTAGACTTTTGCCTTATAAGACACTTGTATATACTTGGACTTATCATGCTAGCTGATCAAGAGAGTTCTTTGAATAGGCTCTATCATCAAACTTAGGTTTGATTTTAGACTTAGCCTCAGTATAGTCTTTCTTATTCAACCTTTTAAGTGTCAAAATGCAAACTTCTATGCAAATCTCAACCACGATCTTTAAAAACTTCTCCATCTCTATAAACAAGAAGTACATTATCTTCATCACACCTCAAGGCACTTAAGATCACTGTAGACTCTTAATCTTCCTCCAAAATTGTGGCTATGATACCAATTATTTGAACTAGATATTAAGAGAGGGGGAGGTAAATTATCTACAATAATGCACATTCAGTTCCAAACATCATTTACTGAAGCATACATAAACTTGATCTAATAACAACATCATGAAAGCAAATACATCCAAGGCATGAACAAGAGCATACATCTCATGAATAGATCATATATGTGGGAAAACCTAAAGGGGGATAAAAAAACCAAACCTTACAAGATGGAATATAGTCTTGTAATTACAATATCCAAATTTAGACCAATACCAATTGATCAAGGAGTACTGACCCCTCAATTTAGTCAAGCACCCACTTAACCTTTAGCTAGCTCCAAATAGCAAGGAGGCTATAACCCCATAATAAACCAAACACCAAATAACCTATCTATGGTATTTGATCATATTGAACACCTATTTATATCTCTTTAATTGATGATTACCTCCTCTATTTTCACTCTTTCTTCTTTACTCTCACTTAAACAACCTTTAGGGCTCACTCACTTAATGTGCCTCATCTAGGCCCATTAGGTCTAATGACCAATGCATCCTCATTCAATAACTAGATAAGACAAGCATGATTGATCCTTTTTAATCTATAATGGTCATATATGACCTAATCCTTCTCTTTCAAAGGTTATCTCCTTTGCTTTTCTCCACACACACACAACTAGCACAAATAGACTAATTAGGCCTTGTACTTATACCACATACTTCCTCTAACCCATCTTGGTAGACCAAGATGATTTACAAATTTTTATTTCCATTAAAATAGGTCCTTAAACATGTTACATGTAATAACCATACCCTTCATAGGTCAACCAATACCTCATTAGCTCCAAACCTCCACTAGGCCTAGTTAAGACTAGGGAAAATTTTAGTGGTGAATCTTTGTTAATTCATGAATATTCCAGTTTTATAAATCTAAATTAGGTAATTTTTGGGGGTATTGAAGATCCTAGAATCACCTAAATTTTTTGGATGAAATTTCATTTTAAATCTAGATCATCCACTATTTAAAATAATTTCATTCATATAAATGTTTTTGGCTTATACCTCAGAATATAATCTAGGTACATTTGCCTCACATCAAACATGTAGATGATCATCTACATATGTCAATGGTCATCTACATATATAAATATGATGATGACCATTCATATATTCTAATGGTCATTTTCAACCTAACATGACATAAAAATACTCAAAACATAAATATTATTACATATTTAGATTCCTCTCAAAAAATTATGCAAATTTAAAAAAAACCATCACAATCTGAGTCAATATACAAACCTTACGACCTTGGGAAGTTGTCTAGGTTATAGTGCACTTACTAGTAGACATCTGCATGATGTTGATGGCCATCGACATCATGATGATAGTTATTGGCATCATATGGATGGTTGTTGACATCCTGTGGATGTTTATCAACATCATGCAAATGTCTACCGACAAGTGCACTTTAACCTAGCCAATTTCCCAAGGTCATAAATTTTACATATGGACTCAGATTAGGATGACTTGTTTTTGAAATTTAATACTTTTTTGAGAGTAATCCAAATATGTAATAATATATATGTTTAGATAAATTTTTTATTAATAAAATATTTATTCACTCATTCCAATACTTGATTCCCTTGTACAATTAATCACCTTCCAAACTGATTCACCACCATTGTGATTCCAATTTTCCTGAGAACCTCTAAGGAGTTTTTAATATAGCCTACTAAAATTAACCCTAGTTGAGACCTAAAGAAATTAAGTCTACCCATCCACACATTACCATTTGGATGCAAGTGAACACCTTTATCCTCTACCAATACTTCAAAAATTTCAAATATCACTTGACTAGACACATTAAAGGCTCACCTTGGGTCTATGCCACCTGAAACTCCATTTCATACCTTAAACCAAGCCTTTTAGCCTACTCACCAATTAGGCCTTCCTACACAAAAAACACTATCTTAGACTTCTAAAGTATACAACCAATTTTATCACACAACCATATGAATAAATCACATGGAATGAAACCTCTAATACTTATGAAACACATCTGTTTCCATTGGACATCTTGTTCTAGGTAAATCACTAAGTGGCGGGGGGGGGGGGGGGTGAATCAGTGGTGGTAAACAATTTAAACTTCAATTCCAATCCTTTCAAACCCTTATTCAATTACCATAAACATTCATAGAATATACAAATCAAATCATAAAAAAATAGCAATAGATAATTCAAGATCATACACACAACACAATATCTATGTTGGAAACCCTCTTGGGGAATAAAAACCACTCTCAATCTTGAAAACACATGAACTACTTATCCTAGAAGATGATCACAAACATGAGATTGGTCAAGTATTTATGACAATAATTTAGTGAAACACCTATTTCCTAAAGAGTACCTACTCTTAAGATGATCAATTACTTCTAACCATTTTTTTGTCAAGTCCTTCTAATTAGATTTAATGAAACACATGTTTCATAAGGAGTACTTAACCCTAAGATGATGGAGTCCTTCTGACCATCTATTGGTCAAGTCCTTCTAACCTAGATGTTGAACACACTCCCAACACTTATGAAATGAAAATCTCCACCTTTTAATTTATGTATTCAACACTTGATGATGGACCTCTTATTTTCTAACCCCTGCAAAACACCCTCTCTATCTCATACAAGCCTCTTACATAGGCATGCTACAATTTCTCTTCATCTTAACTTAAAATATGCTCATATGCACACTTAAACATACAATATCACTATCATTGACATCATAAATATGACATATAGGTCATACACATGGTCATCAACCTACTCTTCACATCCATTGGGCACCCACCCTTTCCTTTGATCCATAAATCTCAATCACACCTCTTCACTCAGGTCTCACAAGTCTTCCACAAGCCTAGAAACCATCACATTTAGTTTCACCTTATATAGAGTATTTATGATTATTATGATAAAAAAATTATATATTGGCCACAACACATGCCTTCACCCTTAAGGCATCTAACATGGGTCACCTTTGAGCACAACCCTCTTTCAAATAGGCTTAAGTTACCTTTTAGGTCTTATGAAGACACATTCACCTCTTTGACACTCTATTGAGAAAATTAGAAACACAATACCACTTTCAAAAGAATAGGTCCACTCCAAATGACCCATTATACATTCTCAAATGATCACATTCACCATAACACACCTCTGCTAAATCCAAATTTGTTTAAATAGCATTTCTATGTACACAACCACCATAAGCAAACACACAGTCAAATTCTAAACCTTTTTTCATATAAAATACAGATAGGTAAAACCAAAAAAATCCACAAAAATCATCCTCAAATATTAAAAAACACTCTCTAATAGATAAGTTCCCTTAAAACATCTAAATACCAATAGAATAGCTCAAAATTCCCTTCTCAACTTGTAGAGCATGAATGAATACACAGTCAAATTTGAAGCTCAATATATTTGATTTTACACAATTTCATACCTTTAAAATAGATTTTATTAATGTTACCTAGAGTCCTCTACATCTTTTATTTTTATATCATGAGAAAATTCATCCTAGATAGAAAGTTATGGCTCAAAAACTAAAGACTAGTTTTTCCTTGGTTAATTTTGAATTATCAAATCCAAATGGCCACAATTAAACATAGATCACTTTTTACCCATATTTTTCTCTACATTTATCTTGCTCAACTTGCACCATAGATATTCCTTGAAATATCTTGGTCTTTAATCCACATTTCTTCACTTTCTAAATGTTATACTTTAGTCACTTTGACCTCATCTCGTGCACCCTTGCAATATTGACCAAATACACACCATCGATCTCCATGAATCAATTAAGTTTTTAACTTGCAATTATTATAATTATATCTTGATAATAACTCACAAGATCATTAAAATTGGAACCATTGTGTACCTACTAATCACTTTACTATTATTTCATGCACTTGTGCCACTTGGTAGTTCCTCATGCATTCTGAGCATTATTATTAGTCTATGTTCCAATGTTCTATTACCACTTGGTACCTCCATGTAAATTATTCATAATGTTGTAAATATTTGTGCTTGTGACACTTGGTAGTCTCACATTCAATGTTGAATCTTAAATTATCCCACACTATTTATCTTTGTTAATATGAATCACCACTCACCATTGATCTTCTATCAGCCTAGCGAGCTTGTGACACTTGTCACCTATGCATGAAACATTTGAAATGTTGAATTAATACAAACCATTGGATCAATATATACAATTTAATCAAATTTTTGTATATTATATAAAAAATACCATATACTTCAATGTGATTTAACATGATGGTCTCTAACCCATCATAGTCTATAAGTGCAACTTTGAAGATTTTATATCTTGAGCTAGACAACACTTCAAGATACCAAATTTTTAGGGTAGATTCTTAAAACTATAGAAAACATATACATGATATCCTTTGAACAATACAAAATTTATGTTCAACTAAAAAAAGTCACAAACTTATTGGTTCATCCATGTCTGCACGACGGTCTATGACAGTTATAGGAAAACATTGCAAACTTCCTAGGAAGCCAACTTTGCATGGTTATATCTTTTTCTCCGCTCAACAACATGACCTAAAATTTGGAACATATAAATTTTTGACTAATTTTATCACACCCATATGACCAACTCCCCCTAAATCATCCATACATGTCAATGGTGATGTCAATAAACTGTTTACTCATATTTTCTACCACTAGACCCAAAATGTCTAGATGAAAATAATGAACTACCAAATGAAATACACTCATGCACACAAGAATCCAAAGTATATAATACCTCTTATGGGACATTTTTCATATCCTAAAATCACTATACTCATCCCTTAACATCCTTAACCATGCCAAAACTAAATATCAACAAAGCCTACTAGGATAAGCACACATCACACTTTGTCATTAACACTTAGACTATAAATGCACTTCATACACTCACCTAGACACCTCCATGACATCATTGATAAATATAAAAAAAATACCCCCTTGTCATTTAACGTTAACATCCATCATACAGCTCACCTTCTAATCTCTCTTCAAGCACTCTCAAAATAGGAATCTTTTCCCTTTTTGACACAATGACAAAGTGGGAATAAAATGATCTTGAGGACCTAAAAAGACCACCAACTAGAGAGTAAAAAATTATAAAGATGATAAAAAATCCCCCTTACCTTTATCATATCTCTTCTTTCCTTGACAACTTTATCTTGCTACATGCCAATACTCTCTTCAACAAAGCACTGAAACCAATGAAGAAAGAACACACAAAAATACTAAAATCTGATAAAACTCACAAAGAAACATCTAAGAGGTACTCCCCCTAAGATCTCTGATCCATTTCACCTCTTGAGCATCTTCAGATCTCCATACATCATGAATAACCACTATAGAGGCTTACTAGTCTTTTCTCTCAACCCACCTCTAGAGTAAGCTCATGAACTTATTGCTCCTCCTTAACCAAAAGACCTTCTATTGATTCATATAGAAATAAATGACACCCAAGCTTTGTCTTAAACAATCAAATGTGGCTTTTGATAATGGTTTGGTCATAATATCTATAAGTTGCTCTTTTATAGGCATATACTCCAACTTAACACTTTGATTACTCACTTGTTCTCTCAAGAAATGATATCTAATAGGAATATGCTTAGTTTTATAGAGTATAATAGGATTTTTTGAGATACTAATTGCACTAGCATTGTCACAATAGATAGGATAAGGTCTATGTTATCTTACCTTATAATCTTCCAAAGTTTATTTCATCCACATGACTTACATGGAACAAGATGTAGCTGATATATACTTAGATTTTGTAATTGATAGAGATATTAAGGCTTGATTCTTGCTTTCATGAAGAAGACCCTACTACTGGTACTCCTCCTATCATCCACACATCCTACCTAATCTGCATTAGTATATGATTTCAAAGTGAATTCTTTACTCCTAGGATACCATAAACCATAATATATGGTGCCTTTGAGATACTTCAAGATCTTTTTTATTGATTTCAAGTGAGATTCTATAGGATCAGCTTGAAACCTTTTTATAAGACCAACTGCTTTCATGATATCTAGCCTAGAAGCAGTAGAGTACAAAAGACTTTCAATCATGAATCTATACAAAGTTTGATCAGTATTTTGTGAGTCATCAAGTTTACTTAACTTGCATCTTGTGATCATTAGAGTACCCATTGGTTTAAAATCCATCATGTCAAAATTACTTAGCATATCCTTGATGTATTTATCTTTTGAAATGAATATCCCTGCATCAAATTAGTTAATCTACAATCCTAGGAAAAAATAAAGTTCTCCCAATATTGACATTTCAAACTTAGTCCTCATAGTATCTACAAACTCTTTACTCATATTATCATTATCAGATCTAAAATTTATGTCATCAACATATACAACCACTATCAATTGATGATTTCCTCCTATCTTAATATGTAAATTACCATTAGCTACCCCCTTTTTATAACCTTAACACAAAATATACTTATCTAACCTATCATACCAAGCTCTAGGAGCTTGTTTAAGACAATAAAGAGACTTATTTAGTTTGCACATAAAATCTTGATTATTTGACATGAATTATCCTTCAGGTAACTCAAAGTAGACTTCTTCATCTAAGTTACCATTCAAGAATACATATTTCACATCCATTTGGTATACCTTAAAACCTTTCAAACTTGCATATTCCAAGAAGAGTCTAATTGTTTCCATTCTTACCACAAGAGAAAAATTCCCATCAAAATTTAATCTTTCAACCTGAGCATATCCTTTACACACCAATCTATCTTTGTTCCTTGTGACTTCTCCTTTCTCATTCATCTTATTTTTGAAAACCCACTTGGTACCTATCACATTTTTATCTTTTAGCCTAGGAACTAAATCCCATGTTTCATTATTTATTATTTGGTCAAGTTATTCATCCATTGTACCATTCTAAATTTCATCTTTGCTAGATTCCATGAATGTTTTGGGTTAAATCATGGATAACAGAGCTGAGTCTTGTTGATTCTAATTGATCAACATTCTCCTTCTAGTCTATAAACCTACACTAACATTTTTAATAACTTGAGAGATTGGATGATCTTTTCAAATTCTTCTAGATGGAGATTTAGAGTCTTGTCTTTCTTCCTCCTCTTCATCTTCATCATTTATTTGAACAAATAACTCGTCATATTTTGTAATAGAATTTTGAATTGAGTCACTTACTTGTAATTTTGGCTTCTTAAATCTACTTGTATCATCTATCCTTACATTTGAAATTTAAAAAATCTTTTGAAGTCTCTTATTGAAGCACGTATAATTAGTACTAATAGAAGGGTATCTTAAGAAGATGATCTCATCAGACCTTGAATCAAATTTTCCAAGATTCTCTTCATCTCTTTTGATGAAGAACCTACTCCCAAACACTCTAAAATGTTTGACATTATTTACTCTATTTTTCCATAACTCATAAGGAGTCTTATCACCATTTACTCTAATTCAACACCTATTTAGGATGTAAAATGAAGTGTTGGATGCCTCTTCCTAATAGCCATCTGATAATTTAGCATCTTGAAGCATGGTTCTACACATCTCTTTAACATTCATATTCTTCCTTTCAATAACACCATTCTATTGTGGTGTTCTAGCAGTATAATATTGTCTCTTTATCCCTTGTTCTTCATAAAAATCATCAAATTCATGAGACCAAAACTTGCCTCCTCTGTCTAATCTTACACACATGATCTTTGACCCTTTATAATTTTTAACAAGTGCTTTGAATTTCCTAGATCTTGCAAAAGCTTCTAATTTTTCTTTAAGAAAAAAATATCCAAGTTATCCTAGTAAAATCATCAATGAGAAGTATGAAATAACTATTACCTTAAATACTTTGAATTTTCATAGGTCCACATAGATTAGTTTGGATCAAATCTAATGGATTTGTAGTAGATACCTCCTTGGATTTGTATCTTCTTTTGGTTTTCTTCCATGAAGACATGCCTTGTAAAGAGAATGTGGAATCTTAGAAATCTTGGGCATATGCCTTACTAACCCCTTTAAACTGATATTTACCAAATTATAAAAATTTATATGTCCAATACTTCATGCCAAAGCCAAATTTCTTCTAATATACTCATGAAACACTCCTCTTTATTGGATTCATGGAATACATACATATTGTTATCTATTTTATGAACATTTATAACTAATTTTCTAGATTTTTCCTTTATTACTTCACATACATGATCATGAAAAGTTACAACATTTCTTTGTATACACATTTGGCTCACACTTAAAATATTGTGTTTCAAAATTTCTTCATATAAGACATTCTCAGTCCTAGTATGGCCATATCCAAGCTCATAGTACCTTTTCCAACTATGTTAGTAGATATTTATCACCAAATCTCACTAAGCCTAGGTTGGTATTCTTGAGAGAGATAAATTTTCTCTTGTCTCCTATCATATGATTTGAGCATCCATTGTCTATAAACCATCTGTTGTTCCCATCTTCTTAAGTATGCAAGGATTATTGAACAAATATTGAATCTTCCTTTAGTGGACTACATGAATTCTGCTTCTTTTCTTCTTTAATCTTAGACTTAGTCTCATTGAACCATTTGATCATGTCAATGACTTGTATATCCTTTTTATAAAATTATCTTTTATAGTTCTTAGCTATATGAACTTGTTGGTTTCAATTATAGCATATGAGATCCTTTTTAATCTTTGAATATAAATCACAATCCTTATATCTATGATTGAGTTGATTTCAAGAGAAGAAATACCCATTTAAGATAGTGTTCATATTTGACCTTCCTTTCTCTTGACCATTACAAATCCATTAATTTTCATTATTGACCATTTTATGGTGTTGAAATCCATTTTGTCCTTGGATAAGATCACATTTGAGTAATTTAAGACATTATTTTCTAATTGTTTCATCTTTAGTTGAGACATTTATCCATCACGACCTATAGATTTTTTACTATTGATTCTAGATATTTCACTTACATCTTCACATCATCCATTCTTGCATTGATGTTTGATAAAGCACACACTAGTTTGTCTTTAAGACAAGCCATAGTTAAGTGGTTAAAATTTGCAAGAAGGATCAGCTCTAATACCAATTTTTAGAGGTACAATCACTAAGAGAGGGGGTTGAATCAGTGGTGGCAAATAATTTTAACTTCAATTCTAATCCTTTTAGACCCTTATTCAATTACCATAAGGATTCATAGAATATACAAGTCATTCATAAAAAAATATCAATAGATAATGTAAGATCATACACATAACACAATATCTATGTGGGAAACCCTCTTGGGGAATAAAACCCACTCTCAAGCCTATAAACACATGGACTACTTCTCCTATATGATGATCATAATCATGAGACTAATCAAGTCCTTCTAACCAAAATTTAGTGAAACACATATTTCATAAGGATCACTTGACCCTAAGATGATCAAGTACATATGAACACATTTTTTTCAATTATTTTTGATTGGATTTAGTGAAACACCTATTTCACAAGGATCACCTACCCCTAAGATGATCAAGTCATTCTGACCACCTGTTGGTCAAGTCCTTCTAACTTAGATGTTGAGCACCCTCAAAACACTTATAAAATAAACATATCCACCTTTGAATTGATATCTTTAACACCTGATTATGGACCTCTAATTTTCTAACCCATGTAAAATACCCTCTCTATGTCATACAAGCCTTTCACATAGGCATGCCACAATCTCTCTTCCTCTTCACTTAAAATATACTCATATGCACACTCAGACTTGTAAGATTAATATCCATAACATCATAAATAGACCTATAGTTCATACAAATATTCATCAACCTACTCTACACATCCACTAGGCACCCACCCTTTCCTTCACTCCATAACTCTCAATCACACCTCTTCACTTAGGTCTCATAATTTTTCCAAAAGCCTATAAACCATCACATTTGGTTTCACCTTATATAGATTCTTCATGATTATTATGATAAAAGCCTTCCTTATCAGCCATAACACATTCCTTAACCCTTAATGCATCTAACATGGGTCACCTTTGAGCACAACCCTCTTTCAAATAGGCCTAAGTCACCTTTTAGGTCCTATGAAGACCCATTCACCTCTTTGACACTCCATTGAGAAAATTAGAAACACAAGACCAATTTAAAAAGCATATTCCACTAAACATGACCCATTAAACATCTTCAAATGATCACAGTCATCAAAACACACCTCTGCTAAAGCTAAAATTTCTCAAATAACATTTATGTGTACACAACCACCATGAACAAACACACAATCAAACTATAAACCTTTATTCATATAGAATATAGATAATTGAAACATATAAAATCCATAAAAATAATTATTATGGAGTATAAAACACTATCCAATATCTAAGTTCCCTTAAAACATCCAAATACCAATAGAACATCTCAAAATTCCCTTCTATGGTTACTTGTAGAGAATAAATGAATACATAATCAACTTTGAATCTAAATATATTTTATTATACACACTTTCAGACCTTAAAAATAGATTTTATTGATGTGACCTAGAGTCCTCTACATCTTTTATTTTTATAGCATGAGTAAATTCATCATGTATCAAAAGTTATGACTCAAAAACTAAAGACTGGTTTTTCCATTATTAATTTTGAATTTTTAAATCCAAATGGTCATAGTTAAATATCGATCAATTTTTCCTCATCTTGTTCTCTATGTTCAGCTTCCTCAACTCAAACCATAAATATTCCTATAAATATTTTGGTATTTAACCCATAGTACTTCACTGTTCAAATGTTAAACTTCAATCACTTTGACCTCATCTCGTGCACCCTTGCAATATTGACCAAATATGCACCATCAATCTCCATGGATCAACCAAGTATTTAAATTACAATTCTCACTATTAGATATTTATTATAAATCATAATATAATTACACTTGGCACCCTTATGTGCCTTTTTATTAGTTTATTATGAGTCCATGCACTTGTGGCACTTGGCAGTTCCTCGTGCATTCTGAGCATTATTATTAGTCTATGCTCCAATGGTTTATTTCCACTTAGCAGCTCTACATGCATTTTACATAGTGATATCAATACCTAAACTTGTTAAATTTGGAATTATTACATGTAACTTTGACTCTTGACTTATCTTTCAGCATTGATCTTTATCAGTATGAGTCATTTCTCACCATTGATCTTTTGTTAGCCTAGCAAGATTGTGATAATTGTCACTTACACATGCAACCTTTGACGTGTTAACTTCATACATACTTTTGGATCAAGATCTAAAATTTAATGCACATAATTGGATCTTTTAGACTAGTTACCTTATAATTTAATGTGATTTAACATGATGGTCTCTGACCTATCATAGTTTGTAAGTACAACTTTGAATATTTTATATCTCTAGCTAGACAACACTTCAAGATCCTAATTTTTCAAGGTAGCTTTTTGACAGTATAGAAAACATCTCCATGATATCATTTGACAAATATTGAATTTATGCATACCTTAAAAAAATCATAAACTTGTGGGTCCATCCATGTTTGCATGATGGTCTGTGATGGTTATAGGAAAACATTGAAAACTACCAAGGAAGCCAATTTTGCATAGTTATATCTTTTTCTCTACTCAACTTCATGACCTAAAACTTGTATCATATCAACTTGAGACTAATATTATCACACCCATATGATATAATCCCCCTAAATCATCTATATGTGGAAATGGTGATGCCAACAAATTACCTACTTAGATTTTCTACCACTAGACCCAATATGTCTAGATGAAAATAATGAACTACCATATGAAATCCACTCATCAACACAAGAATACAAAGCATAAAATACCACTTATGAGACCTTTTTCATATCCTCAAATCACCATACTTTAAGCATACTAGGACAAACACACTAAAAAATTTATCACTAACACTTAGACTATCAAGACACTTAATCCACTCACCTGGACACCTCCATGAAATTAAAAATCTCAAACACATATTTCATAGGCTCTAAGCACCCAAATCACCTCTCTTAACATGATCACTTAGACTAGTCACACATAGTCAAAGCATTTTGACTCTCCACATCTTATCAAGGACAAACGAAGACTTAAAATTCCTTCTAATACACATTTAATACTTATATAATATCTTCAAAATCATTGTATCCTTTAACTCTACCAAGAACACTTCCAACTCACTCCTTCAAAATGACCACTCAGACTACCTATAACTTTCAACACTACAATCATGTAGATGATCTTATTTATCACTTGAAAGAACACTTTCATAACATCTAATCCAAATACATATCTTTTATGTGATATATATATATATATATATATATATATCACTCTCAAGTGGAGATTTTTCTTATTATAGCACCATTCATTGGTCTAATAGACTAATTCCTCATAATATCCACTATTTAGACAAGCTAATTTAAAATCACCTTTAAGCTTGTGTTTTATCATTACCAAGACATACAAACCAATGTATTAGGAGGAATAGGTCTTGAAAAAAAACCTAAAGTCATTTTATCCAACCCTACTCACTTGGAACACTTCCCTAAATAGTTATTCACTTGACTGACATTTTTCTCAATACTTTCACTATTTACAGATTTAGCGATAGGATAAAGTGATTGAATAAAATGATTAACATATTTAATATTTAATTCCAAACCAAATTCATGGGAATAAATAATAATTTTTGTTCTTCAATCTCTAATAGCTTTCATGCATTGACTTAGTCAACCCTTCTTGTAGTACCAAAATCTTTTGAAACAAAAATATTTATGTACCTTTTGCTCACTCCCTTGATACACCAATACCAACTAGAGATGTATGGAGGAGTCATATACACCTTATAATAATCAAAAAATTTCAACCAAACCATTTTATGCACTTAATATCAATTTCTTTCCAATCACTCTACTATGAGGGTTTATGGGAGGGTTTTGACCAGTTTACATTCTTAATGAATGTTCATAAATTTATGTGCCTCAAAAAATTACAAAATACTTATAAAACCTTATTATTTCCATTTTACAACTCTCCAAAAATTATCAAGTCACCATGCAAACTTTACACATGCCAATGAGCATCACAAACTTCTTCTCAAGCTTGGAAACCTCCAATTTGCATGTACATAATGCTTTCTAATGTACTATATTGATTTTTCTTCCTTCTCAGGACCTAAAAATTGGTAAAAAAATTTGAACCAAAATATCACATATCATTCCATTCTTACATTATCTCTATTACCTTGGAATCTCAAATTAACTCTTCATTTGGACCACACTAGGTCACTATGCACAATAGGTCTAGGATTGCAAGTCAAACTTGGATAATGAGAAGAACCTCCTATAGCATATTACCTCCTATAATAGATTTAATCAAAATATGTGAAAATAAAATAACTCTTATGAATAATAGAAACATAGAAAGCTTATATTGATCGCAAGCCACTTCGAGGGGGCAACCTCCTTTGAGCAAGCTCAATACAATAAATTTGTGGATGCCTTCATTGAGCCTCAACACTTACTTATATACTAACTCTATTCTAACAACTACTATTTCCCTTGTATGTGGGATAATTCAAATATTCTCTAATGGATGACATATAAAGCATATGCATCCATAGCAATTATTACACTAATACTGCCAAGAGAAGGGTAAGACATGGGTTCCTAACATCCCCTCCCCCTTAGAAAAAGCTTTGCCCTCAAAGCTTCAAATGTGGGAATTGTTGTTGAATCTAGAAGAGTGGTTCCCATGTTGCATCTTTTGGTTTCATGATGTGCCATTAGATTAAGACCTCTGTGATGGATTGGGATCGAAGTTGGTGGGTGTGCCTGTCTAGGATTGCTTCTAGCTCAAGAAGGATGGAGCCTTCATTATCAAGTGTTGGTAAAACTGTCTGCACTCAGATGTTGGATCCAAGAACTTGCTTCAAATAGGAGACATGAAAGATGAGATGAACTTGGGAGGAAGGTGCAAGCTCTAACTTGTAAGCAACTAACCCAATCTTTTGGAGAACCTTATATGGCCCATAAAACTTTGGAGCAAGCTTTTGGCACCCTTTTAGTTTTAGTGATGATTGCTTGTATGGCTATAGACGAAGAAAGATCATATCACCAGGTTGAAAGGTACGCTCAGAGTGGTGCTGATTAACTTACTACTTCATTCAATTCTATGCCATGTGGAGATTGTCCCGTAAGGTGTGGAGAATCTGATCTTAGTTTTAGAGAGTAGTGTCAACTGCCTGAACTAGTGAGCTACCAGGATTATATGGAAGAAGTGGTGGCAATGCTTGACCATAAACTACTTCATAGGGAGTCATTTTGGTGGAAGTGTGGTATGAGGTATTATACCACCATTCATCTAGGGGAAGCCACTTAGCCCATTGATGTTTTTGTTCTGAAGCAAAGCAACGAAGGAAGGTCTCCAAGCATTTGTTGACTATTTTTATCTAGCCATCTATTTGTGGGTGGTACCCAGAGCTCATTCTCAACTATGTGCCTATGCAATGAAATAGTTCCATCCAAAAATGGCTAGTGAAAGTGGCATCATGATCTAAGAAAATTGAAGAAGGAATGTCATGAAGATGGAAGATCTGATCCAAGAAAACCTATGTGACTGTGGAGGCTGTGTATGGGTGGCTGAGTGCACAAAAATGACTATATTTGGAGAGGCGGTAAACTAAGACTAGGATCATTGTCTTTCCCCCATATTTAGGGAGGCCCTCAATGAAATCCATGGAAATATCTATCTAGATCCTAGTAGGAATGGGAAAAGGCTCGAGCAAACTGGGAGTCAATGTGGTTTCACCTTTGTTTCATTGGCAAGTATCACATTCAACCACCATCTATTTAATTTTGGCTTTCATGCCTTTCCAAAAGAAGTGTTGATGTGCCCACTCATAGGTTTTGAGAAATCTTGAGTGCCCTACTGAGGGGAAGCATGGATTTCATAGAAGATGGCCTGATGCAGGTCTATACATTAGGAAAGCACTAGACAACCCTTGTATCATAGAGAATCATTGTCCCATGGATAATGTGGTACTACAGAGGGGTTAGTGGTCAATTGATGAATGAGGTGGCATAAGGAGGGATCATTAGCATACCCTTATTAGATAGATTCCAACTAGTTTAGAATGGGCATGGAGATGGCAGAGAGGGAAGGTTGGTCCTCGAAGGTTCTTGAAAGAGAATCAACCATAACATTGTCTTTTACCTTCTTATAGGTGATCTCATAATCATAACCCATGAGTTTATTGACCCACTTTTGCTAAGCTAGGGATGAGACCTATTATTCCAAAAAATATTACATACTCTGATGATTAGTTTTGATGCAAAAATGATTTCCCAGTAAGTAGGGTCTCCATTTTTGTACTGCATGTAAAATTGCCATCATTTCCTTTTCATATGTAGATAGCTAAATTGTGGTCAGAAAAGGCTTTGCTAGTGAAGGTAATTGGTCGGCCCTCTTAGAGAATAACAGCACCCAAGCTGATGCCATTGGCATCACTTTCTATGGTGAAAGTTTTGGTGAAGTTTGGTAGTACCAAAACTGGTGTGTTACACATAGCCTATTTGAGTTTGACGAATGCTTGATCAGTTGTTGCACCCCAGGTGAAAGAATCCTTCTTCAATAAGGAAGTCAAAGGAGCCACGATCTTTCCATAATCTTTGATGAACTTGCGATAGTATCCTGTCAGGCCTAAGAAACCATGAAGGCTCTTGAGGGTGGTTGGTCGAGGCCAATTCTCCATAGCACTGATTTTTTTTGGGTCCACACAAACCCCATTGGCTAAAACAATGTGCCCCAAATAGTCAATTTACTCTTGACCAAATGAACACTTGGATTGCTTGGCACATAATTGATTATCTGCTAATAGTTGTAATGCCCTGTCAATATGTTTTAGACTCTCAACCCATGTGCGGCTGTAGATCAAAATGTCATCAAATAAAACTAAAATAAATTGATGGAGAAAAGGCTGAAAGATTTTATTCATGAGTGCTTGAAAAGTGGAAGGGGCATTTGTAAGGCCAAATGGCATGACAAGGAACTCATAGTGACCTTCATGCATATGGAAGGCTATCTTGGGAATGTCATCAGGATGCACTCATATTTGATGATAGCCAGAATGTAGATCCAACTTGGAGAAGAATTTGGCCCCATGGAGCTCATCAAGAAGCTCATCGATGACAAGAATTGGGAATTTATCCTTGATAGTGAGGTGGTTAAGGGCTTGAAATTTAATGCAAAGGCACCATGACCCATATTTTTTGTGGACAAAAAGCACTAGGGAGGAATATGGGCTGGTACTAGGGTGAATAACTCCAAACTTGAGGAGTTCCCAGATTAAGTTCTCAATTTTAGTTCTTTGTAGATGGGGATAATGGTATGGCCAGATGTTGGGTGGGATGCTTCTTGGAAGGAGAGGAATGTGGTGATCTCTAGGGCGTGAAGGGGGAAAACCTACTGGTTCTAAAAAAATGGTTACATGCTTGTCGAGTATGGCTTGTAAATATGTAGGGTGGTTAGTAGCAGTGGGGGGCTAGAGTTGAATGGAATTCAGCTGTGCAATGACCCCATGTGAGCCTTTCTTCAAAAGTTTTTCCATGCAATGAGAACTAATGATGCTAGCATATCCTAGTAATAACCCTTTCAAGGTGTGCTTCTAACCATTATCTATGAACAACATCCAAATCTTAGAGAAGTCCCATAAAATAGGTCCTAATGTGCGAAGCCACTTTACCCCTAAAACCACATCACACCCTCCTAAAGGTAGGGCAAACATATCAGAGCAAAAATTATAATCACCCATTGCAATAATCACATTTCAACACTTCCTTTTACATGGAAATGTGCCCCATTAGCAATCATGACTTCAAAGCTATAACAAGGGTATACAAAGTAGTCTTCCACCTTAGCAATGCGAGGATCGATGAAATTGTGAGTACTGCCTGAGTCAATGAGGATTGTGAGAGGGATATTTTTGAAGCACCCTTTGACCTTCATGGTTTGGGGAGTGGTGACACCTACTATTGCATGTGCTAATATCTTAGGTTGAGTCTCTTGAACCACTGGGTCCTCTTCAGTGTTGGGTTCTTCATGAGTATCTTGAAATTCTAGAATATCAGGCTTGCTGTCCTGATCTGGTGGTGACTCACATTTAGCAAGTAAAGTTTTTGTTAGACGCACCTGTGACCCCTAACCCATTTGTCATCACAGTTGTAACATAATATGTTATCTTTGTGAGCCCACATCTGTGCCTCAATCAGGTACTTGATTAGTGTGGTTATGGTTGTCTACTAATTCACTATGTTCTTTACTGGTGACAAGGTGGGAGGTTGACGTTGTGTGGAGAGTTTATCTTCTGCTAATTTAGCTAGACCCAAAGTATCCATCATATTTTTAGGTTGAAAAATTTTTACCTTCAAGTGGATCAACTCTCTAAGGCCACTAACAAAGAAACTTTTAAATAAGTCATCTGATAACCCTTCAGTGTGATTAGCAAGTTTTTCAAATTCAATATGATATTCACAAACAATACTTATTTGATGGAGTTTGGTGAGAGCTCCTATGAAATCCTCAAATGCCGAGGGACCAACCCTGTCCAGAATTAAGGATGCAAAAGTTGACCAATTGGGTTCATCATTTGACTTGAGATACCAACGGTACCACTAAAGTGCTTCTTGTTCTAGATGAAAGGAAGTAATTGGGACTTTGTTTGTAGAATAAGTATTGTGGAGGTTGAAGAATTGTTCAATTCAATATATCCATCCTGTAGGATTTGTACCATTAAACCATGGAAAGTCTAGCTTAGGTCCATGTGAAAAGTTGGAAGTAAAGGAGTGATGCTCTGAAGAAGACTCCTCCTTCTACACTCTATTGAGCAATATGTTATTCTGTTGATTCAAGCCACACATCATATCGGTTAACTTGGTAACCTGAGATTTCAATGTGGCAATTTCTTCCTCCATGATTTTTGTGCCTACATAAGTGGTGACCATAACTAATTGTTAATATCTAGGGACCCTTTTTTTTTACTACTGCTTCAGAAATGGATTGTCTGCAATTGTGTGGTTAGAAATATCCTCAACAGTGGATATGTTGTTGTTTGCTCTCTGAACTTGATAAGTTGGATATGGACCCCAAGTTTGTTTTGCTGCCTAAAGGATTTTTTAAAATTATCTCTAGCCACCAAAGCTATCTGATCATGTGCCACTCTCCAAAAAATTTTGGCCATGGGTTTACCCCTTAACGACAACTTTTGGTTTACCTCACGGGTGGGAATTATTCAATCAGGATGGGGCCATTGCCCTTTTCACTGGTAGGTCCTCTCAATGGGCCAGCTACTTCAGGATTCCTGTGGTACTCCTCACAATGATTTTTAGGGCTTATGCCCAAAAACTTCCCATAGTTAAGTGGATGGGTATTTACCCAATCTAAAATGATGGAACCTGCAATGAAAAAAAAATCTTGCTAGAAATGGCGCAGCTCTTAGAAATCCCTGCTTCAAAAAAAAATTGCTCCAAATCTACCCACAAAGCCAAGAAAGTGATCTGATACCAGATGATAAGAACTTCCTATAGCAGATTACCTCTTACAATAGATTTAATTAAAATACGTGAAAATAAAATAACTCTTACGAATAATAGAAACACAGAAAGCTTATATTGATTGCAGGCCACTTCATGGGGGCAACCTCCTTTGAGCAAGCTCAATACAATAAATTCATGGATGCCTTCATTGGGCCTCAACACTTACTTATATATGAACTCTATTATAACAACTATTACTTCCCTTTTATGTGAGATAATTCAAATATGCTCTAATGGATGACTTACAAAGCATATGCGTCCATAGCAATTATTACACTAATACTGCAAAGAGAAGGGTAAGGCACAGGTTCCTAACAGATAAATAAAGTACTTGGATCCTTCTTTTACTAATCTCACCACCTTAAGAAAATTTCATAAAACTTCATTCCAATATCCACATATTCAAAATTTCTTCTCCTTATCCTTAAATTGATCAACATACTAGGTTACCAAGCCTATGCCACTACACAAGGCTACCAAGCCTTATATTGTTCACATACTTGTCTTCTCTCCTTGACTTGAAATAATACCAACATACTTGCTTACCCTTATTTTTCATAAATAAAATTAATCATACTATGGAATCACCAATTTTTATTTACCCTTGACATAAATGCACACATGACATCAATAACAACATACTTGCCAATAATGTGTGCTAATGAAGGCATAATTGAATTAGGTCTCTTTAAGGCCTAAAAGAGGTTTTTGGTCCTATATGTTATGATATACCTATTTTAATGTTTTATTCATGTTCTTTACATGTCATAATTCCCTTTTTATGTGAAATATAAATTTTCAAGTGTGTATAACCAACTAAGGAGTGTATGAGCAAGAACCTAGTATAAGAACAAGGCCTAATAAGCCTAATTGCCTAGATAGAGATTGAGAGAGAGAGATGAAGTGAATAAGATATAAATTTAAAGAGATAAAATAGGTATTTTACACTATAAAGAGGGTTAAAAAAAACCATCATGAAGATCTAATAGGGGTACTATAGATGACTATCAAGGTCATATGACCTAATCAAGTCAAAAAGATGGCTAATTGAGTGAAGAAGGCTAGGGACCAGCTTGATAAAGATAGGAGTGTGTGAATAGATAAATAATTAAATCATCATTTTTTGTATGATAAAAAATGTGTTATTAAGGTGATCAAGGGCTTGAGGTAGCTAAGTTGGTGTTGATTCATCTAGGGGGTTGGTGCCTTCTTGCAAGTGGGTACTTACTAAAGCCTAGTCAAGTTGGTGTTTGGCTGGTTGGGGTTGGTGCTCCAAGTGAAGTTGGTGTTTCACTAAATCTTGATGTTTATCTTATAGGACTATATTAAATTTTTATCATCAGTGGGTTTTATTCCATTGAGGGTTTCCCACTCAAATAAGTGTTCTATGTGTTATGCTCTTATTTCATGCTCATGGCTCTTAATGTGTTACTAGTTCACTATATTGTTTTGATAGTTCATGAAAGATAAAGTAAAGTTGTAACATTTTCAAGATTGATTCACCCCACCTCTTAGTCATTGTGATTCCAATAATTGGTATCAGATCCTGGTCCTTTGAGGCAAGTCTAGAAACTTGAAGGTGATCTTAAGAATCACAAGAATGTCTTGTGATAAATAGGAAGAAGACAACATATATGATGAAAAAGTATATTATGACAATGAATAAGGAGAATTTAAATTAGACATTTAATCTAAGCTCATAAGTACCCTTGATGATTTTAAATATCAAAATAAGACTATCAAGGATATCATGAGTTAGTTAGAAGAGGTCAACATAAGGTGTAAGTCAAAGGAAGTTGAGTATGACCAGTTGAAGACATAGTTATAATCCTTGAAGGCTGACCATGAAAAACTCATCGACAAATTGAGAAAGTTTTATAGAGAACATGATAAGTCAGAATAAGTCAAGAGTACTAACATGAAAAGACTAATTAGACAACCCAATGTAATAAAGAATAAGTCATCATGGAACCATGGTAAGTACAAAAATGTTGTTTTCTATATATATTACAATATAGGACACCTTATAATATTCTTCTCTTATAGATTTAGAAGGTTCAAAAGATTAAATAAGACATATGAAGATCATATAATGCATAATAAGGATCAAACATTTATATGGAAGCTGAAGCAAACTAGGATGGATTAGATCGAGCTCAAGAATCAAGATAGACTATTTGCCAAGGAGGAACAAAAGAGAAAAGAGGACTCTATGCTAACTTAGATGTGTGTGTGTGTGTGTATATATATATATATATATATATATATATTGGTTTCTCAATCCACATGATAGGATATGGAAACAAGTTCATCTCATTAAAAACGAATGCTACAGGAATAGTGATGCTTGGAGACAACATAATTACTAATATAATTTTCAAGAGTGTCTTAAATTTGGACAATGAAATACCAAGACATAAAATGTGTTGTATGTGGAAGGTTTGAAACATAAACTACTTAGTGTGAGTCAAATGTGTAATCAAGGACACACACAAACCTTTCATGACATAGGGTGTGAGATAAGGAGATCCAAATTAGGAAAGTTAATTTCCAATGCCAAGAGATTGAGAACAACCTATATGTATTGAATGAGATCAAGAAGGATAGATGTTTCATGAGAAATATCAATTAAATTTGGCTATGTCACAAAAGGCTAGGTCACCTAAACTTTGAAAACCTAGTTAGGATTAGCATTAAAAAGTCTGTGAAGAACATGCTTAAGATCATCAAACCTACAAACATACTTTACAAGGCATGGCAACATGGTAATAAGACTATAATAAGGTTAAATTCTAAGGAGTACTCTACTACAATACCATTGGATTTAATACACATTGATCTCTATGTACCTAAAATAATTCAAAGCATTCAAGGAGTTATCTACTCCATGTTATTCATTGATGATTACATAAGAATTACTTAGGTTGCATTCCTAAAAGAGAAATCAAAATCTCTTGACAAGTTCAAGGCATCTAAGGATATTTTTGAGAATGATAAGAATGGGAATATCAAGTGCCTAAGATCTGATAGAGGAGGAGAGTTTTGGTCTAATGATTTTGATGACTTTTGTGAGGTTCATGGAATAAGGAGAAAATTTTCAGTAGCTAGGACACCTAAACAAAATGGGTTAATGGAAAGGAATAATATGATAGTTCAAGATATGGATAAAACTATGATAAATGAGTCTATAATATTTGATGGATATTAGATAGAGTCAGTAAGTAATGTTTTCTACATTTTGAATAGAGGATAGATAAGGACTAATGGAAACAAGACTCCTTATGAACTACGAAAGGGTAGACCTACTGATGTAGAACACTTTAGAGTGTTTGGAAGAAAATGTTTCATCATAAGAGATGATGAAGAATTCAAAAAATTTGATTTTATATCTAATGAAGGCATATTCTTAGGATACTCATGAATGAGTTCATCCTATAGATGTTATAACAAGAGAATACAAAAGATAGTAGAAAGTACCAATGTGAATATTGATGAGACAAGAAAATCTCACTCATAGTCAAATAACACTTTAGAAAATCTAGATTTCAAGAATGAAGAGAAGAATATACAGGTTGATGAGGAAGAAGAATAATTTAAAGAGAGATGGGACTCAAAAGGACCCTCAAGATAGATTCAAAGAGATCACCCTAAATCTCAAATAATTGGGAACAAGAATGTAGGTATGCAAATAAGGAGAAGACTAGTAAGTAATTTAAATCAAGAAATTGTTCCTCTATTATCCAATATTGAACCTAAGAGAATTATATAAGAAAGTAAGAAAAGTTTTGTTTAGGTGCTATGAATGAGGAATTAGACCAAATAGAGAAGAATAAGACTTGGGAACTAGTTCCTAGGCCTAAAAAAAATAATGTTGTTAACACAAAATGGATGTTTAGAAATAAGTTGAATTAAGATCGAGAAGTCATTAGGAACAAATATAGATTAGTATGCAAGGGATATTAAAAATTTGAAGGGGTAGACTTTGAGGATACCTTTGCACTAGTATCAAGATTGGAGTCCATACTATTTTTTATAGCTAATGCATGATTTAAGGTATATCAAATGTATCTCAAATCTACCTTTTTGAATGGGAATTTGGAAGAAGAAGTGTACATTGAGCAATATAAAGGGTTATCACTATTAGATGATAAATACTATGTTTATAGTTTGAAAAAATATCTCTATGGTCTAAATCAATCACCTAGAGCTTGTTATGCTAGGTTGGATAAGTATTTATTAGATCAACAATTCAAAAGAGGAGTTAGAGACATTAATATATACATCAAGATAGAAGATGACAATCAAATGATAGTAGTTGTTTATATGGATGACATAATATTTGGTAGAAATAATGAGAACGTGATAAATTACTTTTTAGAAGTAATGAAGAAAGAGTTTGAGATGTCCATGCTAGGAGAACTATCATTCTTTCATAGGTTGCAAATCACTCAATTTGAAAAAGGTATATTCATCTCACAAACCAAGTACATAAGAGAGATGTTTCAGAAGTTTGAGATGGAGGATTTCAAGGTAGTTAGTACATCCATGATCATAGGATGTAAGTTAATTAAGGAATATGAGTATTCAAAGGTCAATCAAACATCATATAGGTCAATGATTGGAAGTTTGTTGTACACTACTGCCTCTAGACTTTACATCATGCAAATAATAGGTATTATGGGAAGGTTTCAACTAGATCCAAAGGAAAATCATCTACAAGTAGTTAAAAGGATACTCAAGTATCTCAAGGGGATTATGGAGTATGGATTATGGTATCCAAGAAGCAAGGAGTTAAATTTGATAACTTACATAGATGCAGATTGGGTAGGAAGTATAAATGATAGAAAAAGTACCAGTGGAGGAGCCTTCTTCCTAGGTGGGTGCCTAATTTCTTGGATAATAAAAAATCAAGCATCATTATATTTATATACTTTTGAGGCTCAATACATTGCAATAGCTTCATGTTTCTCTCAGGTCCTATGGATGAGACAGACCCTAAAAGACTACAAGGTAGAGTATGATGGTCTTAGGCCTATCTATTATGAAAATACAAGTGCCATAAACATCTTAAATAACCCTATCATGCACTCAAGTAAAAAACACATTCCCATTAGGTATCGTTTTATAAGAGATCAGTTAAGTGAACAAAGTGTAAAACTTGAATATGTTTCTACACATGATCAGATTGCAGACATCTTGACCAAATCACCTCCAAAGGTAACTTTTGAACACATAAGATAAGAATTGGGTATACTTGATGCCCCTAGAAATCATTGAAAAAAATAATTAATTAGGGGGAAATAATAATGATCATTA
Organism: Torreya grandis; assembly: GCA_037957365.1. Lineage (NCBI taxonomy): Eukaryota > Viridiplantae > Streptophyta > Pinopsida > Cupressales > Taxaceae > Torreya > Torreya grandis. The sequence goes on along the minus strand of JARHVA010006922.1, from coordinate 94,872 downwards.
TTTCCAAGAATAGGTGAGTTTTAAAAAGCTATGCATGGATATAGGGTGATCATGTTTGTGTTATGTCTCATAAACTCATAAGTCATATGTGTTGAGTATTTTGGTTGCAAGGAATGTGATCCAAGGATTTGAAAACATCACTTTGTCATTTATGTTAAAGGGGGATAAATAAAAAAATATGGAGATAAGAATTATCATTATATAGTATGTTTTTCCACCAATGACAAAGGGGGCTATTGTTGAGTATTGTTCCTGTTGTCAAAGTTGGGCATTGATGTCAAAGGTTATTAAGAAAAGTGTTCATGAGGTCATTAAATAATGTTCTTGTTTGATATAATCATTTATATTTATTAATTTTTTTGAGGAACATGTAAGACATGATAAAGGTATAAGATCATCAATAAGTGTTTCAAGGTCAGTTGTCAAGTTTCAAGAGCTTGAGAAGCCTAGTCATGACACTAGTAATTGCATGAAGAAACCTTGTTAGAAGGTATGAGTTTGGTTTCATAGTGATATGGATGAATAAAAATATGTATGAGGTTTTTGGATCATGCATATGATGCATTATATCACTCATAAGAGTCTCAGGGTGATCCTACAGTGGTAGGACCTATAAACCTAACATGCAACTAGACTAGTTCTAAACCCTACCTAACCTAATGAGGTGTCATGAGGTATTTTCAAGGCATATTAAGATTTTATGGTAGTGGATGGACATGGTAATAGGTTTTATGACATGTATATGAGGTTATAGATTGGATAGTGGTAAGAAGGTCAGTTTCAAGGCCTAATGTGACTTACAAATCAAGGCCTAAAGAACAAAGAGAGAGATGGTGAACAAATGGGGTATCAAAATTAGTTTCCAAGGAAATAATTATAATGTGAGTATTTTTAGTGGTGTGATAGGTTTTCCTAATTGTTTTGACAAATTTTGAGGTCAGATTTTACAATAAAATTCATGAAAAGTGGTTTTGAGATTTCTTGAGTACACAAAATAAAGGGTTCTTAACCTGATAAAAATTTCAAGTGTTCATTAACACATGTAATATATAAATGGGAAAATTATATATTAATTAGAGATGAGGAATGGTTATAGATAATATCTCTTGTTATTATTTTTTAAAATTATGGTCAATCCTTTATGAATAATCGTTAACAATAGAAATAATGTTAACCCTCTCTAAAACCCTAACAATGACTTGATGTGAAAGATATTGTTTTAAAGTGCTCAAAATAGTTTGGTATGGATATTTAAGTGATTTTATAATTTATCCAACTCTCTTAGGAGCATTCAATATTGATTGGTATTTTAGGTGAGTGAGTGGACCCTATAGGAAATGCCTTATTTCTCAGAGATTTGATATAGCATTCAGAGTTGACCAAGTAAAAGATACTAAATGGATTAAGGTTAATTATTGAGACTTTTATTTGATTACCATGGTGGTTAATAAGTATATTATATCCCTCATGGGTGATAAAATGGTCTTACAAGTTGACCAGATGCTAACAGGGATAATGATGCAAATAATGAGAAATCTAGGCAAAAGTGAGAAGGTAATTAGGGATGTGTTATCATGGATTAGGGATAAATATAAGTACATGGAGAAATTTTTAATGAAATTTAATAAATTTTAATGTTGGATATATGTTTTTGAGATCATTTAATAATATGAAAATGTTGCTCATAAGTTGACGTATGCAGTTTAGATGAGATAGGAAGATATAAGAATATGAGATTGGTCTGCAAGACCAATATTTCCATTTGACCATATAATATATCTATTTTATAATTGTATAATAAAATAATAGGATAATATACATGAATTATAAGTCTTTTAAATTTTTTCTATAGGTATTTTAGGTCATTCTTTCCATGATTGTGTTTTTAGGCTAGTTGGCAGTTCTGAGTGGGTTACTTGCAGAGAAGGGTTTGAGTCCTTTTTCCCTATATAATGAATTATAATGAACTTGGTGAAGTTTTATATGAATTTAAGGTTATATTTATATTATTTTTTACCATTATTATTTTAAAAAATTGTGTTTTTGCTTCAGTTGTTCAAAATAGACTTTTTGGGTATGCACATGCCTAATTGTGAACAGTGCTAATGGCGTGCTTCAAGTGGTGATTGGAGCTAAAAGATGTCATGGAAATAAATTTTAGATTGGTAGAGATATAATTTAATTAAATATGATATTTTATTTCCATTTGAGGATTCTTAAAATGTTATAATGAGTTCAAAGGGTAACGTGTGTTAATAAAGGCCTAATTGAATTAGGTCTCCTTAAGGCCTAAAAGAGGTTTTTGGTCCTATATGATATGAACAACATATTTTAATGTTTAATTAATGTTTTTTAAATTTAATAAGTCACATTTTATGTTAAATTAAATTTTCAAGTGTTTATGTCTGACCGAGGAGTGTATGAGCAATAACTTAGTAGAAGAACAAGGTCTAATAGGCCTAATTTTATAGTTAGAGATTGAGGGAGAGTTGAAGCAAATGAGATATAAATTTTAAGAGTTGAATGAAGTATTTTATAAAATAAATAGGGTGAAAAAAAACCATCATTAATATTTTGTATGGGTACTCTATATGATTATCAAGGTCATATGACCTAATCAAGTCAAGAAGAGAGCTAATTGATCGAAGAAGGCTAGGGACCAGTTTGAGAAATATAGAAGTGTCTGAAGAGATAAATAAGGACAACATAATATTTTGTATTATAAATAAATTTTTATGAAGTTGATATAGTTTTTTAGGTGGCTAAGTTTGTTCTGAGTCATCTAGGGGGTTGGTACCTCTTTGCAAGTGGGTGCTTGTTAAAGCCTAGTCAAGTCGGTGCTTGGCTAGTTGGGGTTGGCTCTCTAAGTGTAGTTGGAGCTTAACTAAATATTTATTTTTGTATTATAATACTATATTACATTTACATCATCATTGGGTTTTCTTGTCCTTGAGGGTTTCCCACTCAAATAAGTGTTCTATGCATTATGTTCTTGGCTCATGCTCATGACTCTTAATGTGTTACTAGTTCACTATACTATTTTGAGAATTAATTAATGATAAAGTAAAGTTGTAAAAAATTTTAATAATAATTTACACCACCTCTCAATAATTTTACTTCCAATGCACTATTCCATCTCCAAGTCATGGCGTAAGTAATTTTTTAGAGCTAATTTCTTACCAATGCATCATAAAATCAAATAGTCAAAGGATTTAAATGGATAAGATGTAAAAAAAATGAGGGGATATTCCTATATCATAAAAAGGTACATGGAATAAAAATTCCATATGCATCATTGTCTAATATCTTGTGTATTAGGGCTTAACCCTCACTCCATAGAATCAATGAAAACTAATAATCGCTTAACCTAAAAAATCAACTTTATGTTATTTTTAAAATTATGAAAACATAGCTTATAGCTTAAGTAAATAAGAGAGAAGAGAATAGATATAAAAATTTGGTGAAGAAGCTAATTTCCACCACCCTATTACCACTTTTTTTTATCACCAAGACCCTTATTGGGTAAGGCGAGAGTATATGGTGGACAAAAGTAGAGAAACCTAAACTATTGAAAACTATTATGAATAAATGGCCTTGGAAAGATATTTGATACCAAATGCTAGGAACATGATTTTAAGCAAAAAAATATAACCAAAAAAAAAACCCAAAATACATTTAATGGAAAGAGAATAAAAATATTGTATTGAAAATGGTACAACCTTACTACAAAGTATCACGAGCCTCTTCGAGGGTGCAACCTCCTTTGAGCATGAATCAATAAAAAATATTCCACAGATAATATTTCCTCTTACATAAGCCCTTTACTTAAGTTATTCTACTCAAGACAAATAATGCCACTCATACATGTGGGATAATAATTAAAAATAAATAGGATACTTTACAAAGCATATGCATCTGAGATTTTATTAATAATAAATAATACCAACTAGAAGAGTTAGGACATAAGAATCCTAAAGAAATTAATTTTTTTTAATTTCATAATTTTTTTAAAATGTAAATAAAAACAAATAGATTAACTAAATGTATTAAGCGGGCCACATATTTATATAATGACTCATAAAAAGACTTGTTCAGTATATTTTATACATTTTTAAAGATAATATTACAATGTTTTATCCCTCAAAATTCAAAGTTAATCTTAGGTTTGTAAAATTTACACAACGTAATTTTCTCTGTAAAAAAATATTACCTTTTGTTTTCATTAAAAGTGAAAAATAAAAAATCTTTGCACTTTCCATTTAAAAAGAAAAGATGGATAATAAAAAAAGAGTTAACCTAACCAAAGTGAGTTAGTTTATATAATTTAGTAAATTTTATATAATAAATAAATAAATGATTATTTTTTTAATTTTAAGTGATGCCACCCTAGGGTATGATATCATATTTTAAATGATTTATATTATTTTCATATGTCATACATTTATTCTAGATTACTATTTTTAATTAAAAATTCCCCTAATGCAACAACACATAGAAAATGTCCATTGGCATGATGTTGTATAGAATTTAATCCTTGTATGTGCCTATTTAAAAACTGACCAGGCATTCTTCATTCACTCACAATTGATGGTCCTTCAATAACCAAGACACATTGCACATATTTTGATATTCAATCCTTTTAAGACCAAGTTTCTCTACAATCTCATTTGAAATGTGATTAATATTATTACCACTAATAATGATTACCTTGCTACACTTTCCTCTATATTTTTAAATGGTTTTAAACATATTATTTATCTATGATGGTGAATTTTATACCTTATTGAGATTTAAAATACTCTTTTCATCATGAGAGCCTCACCACAATTTAGTTATTTTGAATCATCTTGATTAACATGGTTGTTACCCTATGTTCTACCCATAACTCCACTATGTTACATGTGCAAGCACTCAAATGATCTATGCTCTAATTCACATTTGAATCATGTATTGGTGAAACGTCTTTCTTGCCCATGTCCATTGTATCCTCACCATAGAAAATATCTTATTTTTATTTTCACATGCAATGTAATTACTTCTCCCACATGTGTGTGTGTTTGCTTTATTTTTTCATACTACCTCTTCTTTGAGGTGAAACTTACCTTTCCTCGTATGGTATTGTGTTGCATTATAGACAACCTTCTATTAACAGGTGATTGGAAGTATTTCAATATAGGGTAAGTGAAAATTTTAGGAATAAATAAGTCAAATCCATTTCCAAATGGACAAGGCTTGTAGACACCTAAAATTGGCCAAAACTAGCTTCTGATCAGACTTCAGATTGATTCCGACCAACCATTGTAAATGAAGCCTAAAAATCACTAAACATCCCAAATTTAATTGTATATCATTCGTCAAAGCTCAAAATCATGTTAAGGAATCCATAATTGGGGTATACTATTGTATGAAACAATAAACTCTAATGGATTCATCTCTAATCATCCTATGACATCACAACAACCAACTTGGCCTATGGACCTATTAAGTGTGGTACTTGCACACATAAAATCAAATCTTGAAAATGTTAAAATCCTAATTATAATTAATTAACAAGCTAAACCAAATTAAATTCCTAGTTGAATTATCTATGTGAAATTAATTAATTACTTAAAAAATAAATTTAAAAATATGAAATATCCTAGCTTTTCATGATTACCTTTACAAGTTGTCAAGCCTTTGGAAAATATCTCAAAATATCTCATTTTGGAGACTCATGCCTATTCATTGTAAATCATTATTACTTGACATATTTTAACTCTACTATGGTTGAGTTTATTCACTTTGGTTAGCTTTGAACTCATTCTAAGCCTTAAATCCACCTTGACTCACCTTGGGTTGGGGTTAGATCCATTTGCTATAAATACAAGCCATTACCTATTGATTAAAAAATCTTGGAAATTGTAGAGTTATAATGCAGGTTTTTTTGCATGAGATTTATATCAATAATGTTATAATGCCAAAATATTTATCCAAGCCACATGAAGATAACACAAGCCACAATGGTGCCAAGGAGAGAGGGAGATATACAAACTCCATTGTCAAAGACTCTTTGAGCACAAACTGAGCAAGCCACATAATAAATCATTTGTATATTTCAAGGAAGGTAAGAGATTATTTGTATTTTGCTTTTTAGTTTTAATTTTCATTTATTTTTGTTCATTAAGTTCCCCCTATGATCTATACTAGATATGTTAACACGTTAGTGTGTTCATTTCATAATTTTATAGACTAACACAAGACTAACCTCCTCTCTTTTTCAAATGCCTATGATTATAAATGGCACACCCAGCAGGACAAAAAAACATCCCACATAGCAAGGATACCAAAGTGCAACTCATAAATTTTCAAATGAATGCTTGACAATCTTAAAAATTTGAGTTTTATCTTTATTTTTCTATATTCAGATTTTTTTGGTCATACATAGTTTATAGATTGATTGATATTGGTTTTTATTAACCAACATTGGTCCTATTCTAACCAAAATTGTTCAAGGTGTAAAGAGGAACATGGCTTAAAAACTTAGTTTTCATGTTTCCTTGAAGTTTTTAGTGATTATTCTAGGTTTTACAAACTTTTATGCTCTTTGTCTAATCATCTTGTTATAGGTTTTGTGGAGATTTTATAATAATTTGATCTAACAAATGTTTTTTTTTTAAATTTGCCTTTAGGTTCACGGGTTATCGACATCGATCTTTATCAACCGGTATTGGTTCTTTCCAACCATCATCAATTTTATGGTAACCAACATCTGTCACTATTAACCGACATCAGTCTCTATGTAACAAAAAAGAGATAAACTTGGGAGCTCAATTTGACAAGTGTTTTGCTCATCCATAATTATGATTCAAAGTAAAAGGAAACCCTTTAAAATTTATAGGACCAAGGCAAGAGAAGAAAATAAATTTATAATTGCTAATTCTTAAACATTTTATTTTGGTGCCTAAAAAGAATGGTTAAGTCTTGAACATTTCATTTTAGTGCTTAAAAAGAACATGGTGTTTCATGCTTAGTTTGTTTTGTGAAAAGTTCTTACAAGTTTGAAATTAAGGACAAGGGGAAAATAAATATTAATCAACATCTCAATTAGGTACATAAAATAAATATTCAATTAAATTACAAATTATTTGAAGTGTTTATTTTATGATAGATCATTTTATAATTGTGTTTTTGTAAATGAAGGATGCATGTATGCTCTCCCCCCGTCCCCTTTAGGGAATATGGGTGACCAAAATCACTTCTTCCTTACAATTTATGCCTTTGTCTAAGTAATGAAAAGAATGTTATTAAGGATCTCCCAACAACCCATATGTCTTGGGTGATATAAAAACAACCTCTAAAGTCTTTTCACTTTGTCATTTATTTTATACAACTTGGCTTGGGAGAAGGAGTTCATAGCCTCCTCACGAGTTCTTTAGGGAAGCTTTGACCTAAGGTTTCATCTTCTAAAATTTTTTCAACCCTAATCGATGGTGGGGTATATAAATTAGGTCATGTATACTATGATTTCTAGGGGGTTGAGTTTCTAACCACTCCAATCATAATGAAAAATTTGAGTCAGGTTTGGTTAACTAGGGGATTCCACTAAGCAATACATGAATGGAATTGATATGAAAAGGAATATACCCTTTCATAGTAAATTAATTAGTATTAATTTAATTAATGCGAGTTATATATAGTGTTAATCACACTTGGGACCATCTAGATGATCAAAAATTTAAGTTTTAGATAAACCCCACATGCCACAGACATATTATTAATGTAGGGCAAGTAGCCCAAAGTTTAATGTTGTAAACACTAGAAAAATACACATAAGTAGTTATATATGTTTGAATGCCTCGAGCCCACCCTAGAGACCACCTAAACCTTCTTAACTCTTAACCCAACCCTCTTAACCTAACCAACAACACTATTCACATAGTACTATTCACTATCACTACTCACTGTCACCATTCATGATGACATGGAATGTAACTATTCATGGTGACATGGTAAGTGACATGATAGGTGACATGGTAGGTGATTCAAAAGTGATATGGTAAGTAACATGGCTTGAAAGTGAGGTTGCTAAAAGTGGGACATCATACCCTACTTGGGACCCTTATCAAAGGTGCCTAATGACCTCATTAAGATCCATTGGGTCTACCCTTGGAAATATGACAAATTTTTCCCTATGGGGCCATCCTAAAGCATGTACTTGTGTCTTCATGCATGAAAGTGGATCCAAAATGGGGTTCCCACTTATCTAGTGACTTGGAAAGGACAAAATGGGCATTATCTCCACCCATTTTGGACTCATTAGCAAGGTGGGAGACACACCAACCAAGTGGGAGAACCATTATCAAAATGGGAATCCCACCACACTTATCCCTTGACTCATTTATGCACCCACATGGAAAATAACACCACATTTTGTGGGACACCTTCCTAAGTGCTTGGTGTTAGATAGAAAATCTTGGTGGAAAGTCTTTTGGACTCATTTTGGACCATGGGCATTATCTCTACTTATTTTGGGACATATTGACAAGGTGGGAGACACAATATAAAAGTGGAAGACACACTTTATGAAGTAGGACTCCCACCACCCTTGCCTTTAATACCCACTTATGAGCCCACTTGAAAAATGGTGTGACATTTCACTAATCCACTCCTTTGTCATGTTTTTTGGCATGAAATTCTATAAATGTGACCCCCCTTTCATCCATTTGGGAGGTATTTTTGGTTAGAGTCATTTCATCTTGTAGGTTGTGCCCACTTGTCAAGGAGGTCATCCATCTTGGAAGAGAGGAGCTCAAAGTAGCCAAACTCTACCAAAATTGTAAGCCATCATCAACATCAATAACATGTTCAAGCACGAGGTAAATTTTTAATTTCATAGTTTTAATTTCTTCACCCCTTGACCTCTTCTTTCTTGACCTCCAAATCTTTATCCCTTTGGCCTTCTTCTTTACTTGACCTCCAAACCCCTACCCATTAACCTCTTATTTTTTTTACCCACTTGACCATTTACCCCTTTACCTCTTTACCATCTTTACCTCTTGACCATTTACCCCTTTATCTCTTTACCATATTACCATCTTGACCATTTATCCCTTTGCCTTTCTACCAGCTTGACCATTTATCCCTTTGCCTGTCTACTATCTTGACCTTTTACCCCCTTTGCTCTCTAAACCATTTATCCCTTTACTCCTTTACCTATCTACCAACTTGACCATCTACCAAACCCAACCAAAAATTATTTTATCATCCCTTGTCACATTACCAAATGAAAACCAAAACTTTGACTTGAGCAACTTTAACATTAGCATTGAAAAACTATTGCTTTATTTAGTCATTTCATTAGCAAGAATTCTTGTATTTAATTTCAGTTATCATCTATTATTTAATGAAATTACTTCCTTTATAATTTAAAAACTTAATTATTTAAATTAGGTATATTGGCAACCTTTTAGGAAGCTCTTGCTTCTAAGATCTAGCTCATGCTAGGTAGTCCACCCAACTACTTGTCTAACGAACAAGTTTTCTTAGTACTTTCTTATTTGCAGGTCATCCTCCCAAGCCAAAGATGAGTTATTCAAAATAATTTGGACTTCAATGAGTACATGATCAACTAGGGATATCTACCACACCCATAATTAGTTTCTTTCTTCCAAAAATTAAGAAATGAGGAAAAATTCATAGAAAGATATTGGCACACCCAGTGGGACCCTTGAGCTTTTTCTTGGGTTCATAGTTTTAGGACATTTAGTTTCATTAGAGATGAGTCATTTAGTTTCATTATTTTCTAAAAATTAAATGTTCTTTCTTCCTTTCAAAAACATAACTTCTATTTTTTTCTTTCTTATAAAAAGTAAAAAATCATCATTTTACTTTCATACTTAAAGAAAATAAAAAAACACTCATCCTAGGATTAGGACTTACATATTCATACCAAATTTAGATGCATCATAATTTTTATTATATCCATTTGAAAATAAATTAAAAATTTCCTTTGGGATTAAAATTAACTTTCATCCATTTATTGCTTTCTTGTTTAGTTCACATAGCTTAATTAATCAAGTAAATTAATTGTGGTCTCACTTCTTATCACACACAAACCAAACCACCTTCATAATCAAACATATAAACATACTTGAGACAAGGCCCCACTAGGACTTCATCACCCAGAATTAAACCTTACCCTACCAGATAATCCTATTTGGAGGTCATTACCAAGGGGAGAGCCCACTCAGTTCTCTAGTTGAGTATAAACTCTAGATAAATGGTATATCAGCTAAGCACCTGACTTTGTTGTAGGACTGTGAAGTGAGGGGGGAAAGCCCAAAGTACCAAGCCACATACTCTATCTAATATATATTTCTCTCTTGAGCACCTAAACATAACTTGAAACCAAACATAGACTTCTTTCTAGGACTTATTCTACAAGCTAAATTTCTTCTTCACACTTTCTAAGGCATAATCCAAAAGAGATATAATCAAAAATATAAGACTTAATGCATCTTAGTGTATGTTTTAGTGGATTTTCTCTTTTTATTTTATTGATTTGTGTTTTAGGTGTGAGTTTGTATCATTTCTTTTGTAGTTTCTCATATGGTCTTTACTAGATAGTAGTTGAGAAATTAGACAAACCAAAGACCACCTTCCTTTTCTTCCTCCTCAATGGACTATATTTTAGATGTTGAGAGTTCTCCTCATCATTATTCCCCTCCTAACATGAATTAGATAGTTGTTGAAGGTGATGTGGATTTTTTCCCATTCCTTGAAAATAACCCCATAGCCCTTCAACATTATCTTAACACTTTAGCTCATCGTACAACTATTGTTTTGATTATTCCTATAGATCCACCATATGGCATACCTCCCCCTCTTATGATTGGTGGTACCTATACCCAACCTTTGATTATCGAAGCCTCTTCCTCTACTAATATCTCAACCGCTACCACTATCAAAACCTAATCTAACATTCCAACATATAACCAAACCCTTCCTACACCAACCGACACTTTTAATATAGGGACAACCTTACCTCTTGTTACCTATACCCCATCTAAAATAGAGGTAAATTATACCCCTATTTCTACCCTTCCTTTTCTTAATACCAACCTACCAATTTCTGCACCACTCCAAAGTTTGGTACTTTCCATAACTTCTACCCTTCCACCCGTTATTACAAGGGTTACCACTCATCCTCAACCTACCACTTCAACCCTACCTCCAAACCAACCCATGTCAATCCCTTAACAAACACCCATGACCTCATACCAATATGTTCCTAATCCAAAAGGGTACATACCACCTTCCACCCAACCTTTTATATCCACATACCAATATGTGGCATCATCCCAACCTTCCATGACCACATACCAATATGTGGTATCTTCTCAACCTTCCACCTCTCATTCATACATTACAGCCACCCAACCTCAACCAAACTTACCACCCAATTATGGATCTCCCCAACTTCAAATAGATTTAATTACAATGTTGATGGAAAAAAAGTTCAATCTTGAATCATCTAGTTTGGGGGCTCATAACCTTCTATTTTATGATCAAATATACAATGAACCCATTCACCATTCATCCCTATCTAACCTTATCCTCCTTAATGGGAACTACCAAAATTTTCCAAGTTCCAAGGTAAGGAAGATCCCTAACAACATTTGAGAGCATTTCATCATTCTTATTATTTGAATGCATATGATGATGATCTCCTCCTTCGCACCTTCCCCATGTCTTTATCATGACCAACCCTTGATTGGTATAGTGCCCTTACTAAGCACTCCATCTTTTCATTTGGGCAACTTGTCCAAATATTTTTAGAGCATTTCTCAGTAAATATATTTAAAAAGGTTTCTATTACCGAACTCTATTCTATTAGGCAATTTGATGATGAATCACTCACCAATTTTGTAACTAGATGGAGAGGTCTCATCAACTAACTTTCTTTCTCATTACCCCAACCTGAACTTATTAAACTCTTCTCTCAAGGTTGTGTAAAACATATTTATCCCACTCTTCAATTTCAAACTTTTAGAACCTTTGATGAGGTATACACCATGACATGTAAGATTGAAAACCAAGCCATCAACGAGGGGAAATTGAAATTGTGGAATAAAAACTCTAGATTTAAACCCAATGAGCCTTTCTCCACCAAAACAAAAGCATTAACAAACTCAATTTTCCTAAAAATTTCTCCACCACTAACTATCAAATAACCACATCAAACCAATTCTTTCAACCCTTCCCACCAATAAGATTGAAACCAAAATTGAGCTCCTCCAAGACAATATACTCCCATAGGGGAATCTTATGCCTCCATTTTGGATAAATTGATCAAAGCCAACATCACCCAACTTCCACCTATCAAACCACCCCAATAATTTGATGCTTCTCACCCTATACTCAAATGGTATAATGAGAATGACCATTGTGCCTTTCACTGAGTTATTAGACATGACATAAGTAGATGCAATACCTTCAAAATGCTTGTCCAAATCTTAATTAATAGTGGAGAACTAGCATTTGATAATCCTAATGCACCTCATAATTAGTCCTTTGATATCTTCTATAAACCTTTTCCCAATCATACTCCTTTTGCACATAACCATGATGACAAACCTGAATCATCTCACTCTCATGAGGCACATACTATCAATGTTTTTATTGATGAACCCATTATTGAAAAATCCATTACCTTGACTACCTCTTCTTCCACCCCACTTATTGAAGTGATAGAATCTTCCTCTATTCCTTTGGATAACCAAACAAAATAATAAACCTCCTCTCTTTCAATTGATGAAACCCTTAACCTACCCACATCTCCTTTGATATAAATACCAAAGGAGGCAACCATTGCTTCAACTACACCTTCCTCCACTCCACTTATTGAAGTGGTGGAATCACCACCCATTCTTTTGTACATCCAAACAAAGGAAGAAACCACCTCCTTCCTTTCACTTGACACCATCACACTTTCCTTACCTACCATGGAATGAATCACTTCCTATTTGGAAACCACTCTAAAAGAAGAGATCATCTCCTCTATTATTTCCATAGAGACACAATTTTACCAAGACATATAACCTTTCATCCAAGACAAAGGTAAATAAATTATTCCCATGCCTCAACCTATGGGCTTAATATTTGAAACCAATGACAAAAAATCAAACCCATTCACAAACCTTTTTCTAGATTAGTCCAAATCCTATAGTTCAGTTTTCAACCCAATCTCATAGAGCCACTTTTTGGCATTATCTTGGACTCCCATATCAAAACAAATAAGAACCCTTAACTTCAATTTCATCCACCCTCAAACCTATTAGTACTTCAACCCCATCCTTAGATATTTCTTCATCCACAACCATAGGAGAACCCTCCAAACCACTTCCATCTAAAACTATCAAATCTCCTTACTCTTCTATAACTAAACCTATCAAAAACCTAGGTATATGCCCTACACAGCCTTTCTCACTCATCTTTGAATTTATACTTAACCCCATCTATTCCACCAAAGGAACCCTCAACCAAACCAACTAAAAAGGTAAATCCACCTAAAATCCCACCCAAAACTAGACCCATACCACCACCTTCCCATTTACCTTCTATCTTAGGGCCCCATTCCTCTACTATCCCTATCACATATTCCTCATATACTAAACCTTATCCTTTCAAACTACCTTCACCTACCTCTATCAAATAATCAAACTCCCCATCATCCTTAACCAACCTATCTACCTCTACCTTCTCACCTATCACCAAACCTTTACCCTCCACCTCTAAACCAACCATAACCAAAAAATTCCAACTAAAACCACCTACCAAAACCATTCCACCACCTACAACTTCCAAGGTTAATCTTACTCCTAAGACAACTCCCACTCTTAAAACCAAAAACCTATCACTTCCAACACCTTTTCTTGAATCCTATTTGACCATTATATAAAGGTTATTTCAAACCTCCTCCTTAAGCCTACCATCCATCAAACCCTTTGACCCTTCATGCCCAAAACCATCATAGTTCAATGACAACTTAATTTGCTTATACCATAGGACACTGGGACATGATACAAATAACTAAAAAGCTCTCCAAACACTTTTCCATAACATATGGGATGAGGATAATATATTATCAAATGAACCTCCTTTGATCCCATTATCAACCCAACCACCAATCCAACCTACTCAACACTTACCTTCTCCACTCTCACCCAAAAGTGAGGAGGATCGAAGTAACAATCTAAACCAATATTTCCTCTTATCTACACCATCCATATGGTTACCTGATTATGATCCCAACAAAAGGATAAGGGAAAATAAAAAGTGTTCGTACCATGGACATACCATTACACACCTCAACTATCCAACCAAACCAAAACACCTTCACCTTCACCATTACCAAAACCCAAAGTATCTATTTTAGGTGCATCTCCTTCCAAACCTTTGGAATCTATTAACATGTAGTGTTAAAACAACTTCACCAAACTCTAGTGAAGATGAGATTATATGAATTAATCAACACCTCACCTCCTCACTGACAAACACTAATAGAGATGATACAATCCATATAGTTTGAAACCAAATATCCTCAACCCCTTGTAGACTTTTTTATATCCCTTTAACTTTCCACCCTTATGACTTTTAAGGATTTAGAAATACCTTCTATTTATCTTGAAGATCCCAATCCTCCCCTCTTCATTATAGCATACATTAATCAAACCAACATCAAAAGGGTAATGATTAATGGAGGATATAGTATCAAAATTATCTCCTCTCATGCCTATGACCAACTTCAACCACCTAATAAACTCATGTCCAAGACTACAACAATCCTTCTCTCTTTTAATGATACAATGGCCACCACCTTGCGAATAGTTGTTCTCCATATCTATTTAGGACCTCATACCATTTTGGATTTCTTTTATGTGGTAGAGGGTGAGTTCCAATACAACATCTCGCTAGTTTTCCCTTGGATCTGTATCATGAGTTGTGTCCCATCCATCTTGCCTCGATGTGTCAAATTTGAACATGAAGGTCATGTTATGACCATACAAGCTAACCCTAGTCCTTTTACATCTTGCAATATGACATAATGGCCTAATGATGTTCTCCTTCCTCCCTCATCTACCTCACAACCAACTACTACTGACACTACCTCACCACCAACCAAAACCCATAACACTTACACCCCTAACATTGATGAAGCCTCAACTAGCTCGTCTATCCCTTCATCCCATATTCCTATTGAGGACCCTTTGGTACACACATTTCAATGTCTCTCCATTGGGGAGTATCAACTTCTAGCCTTGGATACTTTCCTTACTCCTAAATAATTTGGTAACCTCAAACATGACCCTTCCTATGACCCTAACATCAATTCCATCATCCCCTTCGAGCTCCCCAACCATCAAATGAATTTCATCTATGGGGGACTTAATCAACCACTTCTTTCTCCCATTACTACCTCTTCTATCTAACCATTTACCACTAACTTTTCCTATCTTGAAAAACCAACATTCACTAAATTATACCTTCACATATGTGCATAGAAAGGATTTGGCCTTGGTCTTTACAAATAGGGACCTCATGAGTTACCCAACATCAAAACTCAAAAAAACTTCATGAGTCATTTGGCCTTGGGTTTGTACTAGTAGAAGAATCAACCAATTTACCTAAACCCATCACCACCATTGATGAGGATATACCATCCTCACCAATCCTATCTCCTTTAAAGTCTAAAGATTTTTAAATCATCCCTCCTAACTTTTTTTAGTCAATACTATTAGTTTGGGCCCTTTAACCTATCAAAAGGATGGCCAAACTAAAAACCTTCCTCTTATTCATCATAAAATGATAGAAAATGTTTATCCTACCATTAACACCATCCAAAATCATAATGATGATTCCATTCTTACCTACCTTAGTGTGGAGGATTCTTCTATCCATAAATCCCTTCCTCCTGAGAACCAAACCATGTTAAATGAATTCACTATTGATGTCAACTTGGGTACTCAGGATAACCCCTACATTGTTAAAATAGGTCAATATCAAAATTACATATAACAATAAGATTACCCTTCTTTCCTTTATGATCAAAGCAAAAAAATTTCTTGGTCTTATTAGTATATGCTCAAAATTGATCATTCTATTTCCCTTCATAACATTGTCACTCATCTTGATGCTAAGCTTGTTCATAAAAACTTTACAAGATGCACCCTCACATCACCCTTCTAGTCAAGGAAGAACTTTAATGCCTCTTATCTATCAATTTAATCCAACCCATTAACTATCCATAATGTTTTTCTAACATCATTCCCATTATAGAACCTATCGAGGGACTTTACCTCTATATCAAATTTCATAACCTTAACCTAGCTTGGCCAAAGGATGACTTTCCTTTGCCTATCACTGACCAACTTGTTGATGTTACAGCTGGCCATTAGATGTTATTTCTCATGGATGGTTTCTTGGGATATAATTAGATCTTGATTGCTCCCAAATATTAGCATAAGACTTATTTCATTATCCCATGGAAAACCTTTAGCTATAGGGTCATGCCATTTGGTCTAAAAAATGTTGGAGCAACCTACCAGTGTGTGATGAACTACATATTCCATGATCTCATACATACCATCATAGAAGACTATGTTGATGATCTCTTATAAAAATCCAAATATCACAAAGATCATGTGAAAGTTCTTGGCATTATCTTTGAGTGCCTAATCCATTTCCATGTCTGACTTAACCCCAAGAAATGTGTTTTTGGGGTCTTCTCAGTAAAACTTCTTAACTTTATCATCTCTCTTGGAGGAATTAGATTAGACCCCAAAAAATTCAAAGCAATTCTTAAAATGTCACATCCAACCCACCTTAAACAACTCCACAACCTACAGGGGAAGATCCAATCCATCCATCGCTTCATCTCTCAATTATCAGATAGATGTCAACCCTTTCACCATATTATTAAGAAAGATGCCTCTTTTAAGTGGACCAAATAATACCAAAAATCCTTTGATTCACTCAAAGAATATCTCCTTTCTCCACATATTCTTATCCCTCCTAAAGAGGATCAACCCTTCTACCTTTAAATCTCCACCACTAACCATTACCTAGGGGTAATGTTCTCTCACTGTGATGAACAAAATAAGGAACAAGTTGTCTACTATAAAAATCAAATACTTATACAGTATGATACTCAGTACACCCATACTAATAAACTTTGCCTCACCTTAGTCTTTGTGGCTTCCAAAATATGCCATTACTTTCTCAATCACAAAATGTTTGTCATCACTAACACTGACCCACTTAAGTATATACACTCTAAACCATACCAAAACTAGCATATGGTTAAGTGGCTCATGCTCCTAGCTAAGTTTAACCTTGAGTTCCTCAAATATAAGTTTATTAAAAGGCAAGTCATTACTAGCCAATTAGCTAAAGCTCCTTTACTAGACAACCAACCCTTCTTTCATTTCTAAATGAATCCATCGATACTCTTTCCCAAGAGGACACAACGTACCAAATGACTATGTTCTTCGATGGCTTATAGTGCTAATGAGGTGAGGGTGTCAATATTATTCTTATTCCCCTTGATGATGAATCCCTCCCTCTTTTTATCAATCTTGATTTTGAGTGTACCAAAAATATGGTTGAGTATGAAGCCCTAGTCATTGGTCTCCAAACTACTCTAGCCTTGGGAATTAAGACAATCAATGTCTTTGGTGATTCCTAAATCATGGTCAACCAAGCCAATAGCTCATATCAATGTAAGAATGATGTATTTAAAAAGTACAAATAGCTAGTAGATGTACTCTTAACATCATTTAATCATTACCATATCTAATCTATTCCCTGATCTACTAATAAATTCACTGATACAATAGTTTCCCTTGCTTCCTAGATCCCTTATCAACCTTCCAATTATAAAATATTTATCACCATTCACCATTTTACCACACCCTGTTATAACCAATCTAACCTTCCTACCATTTATAGTGTAGAGGAATCCTCATCAGACATTTGGTACCAAAAAAACTTTGACTACCTCAACCTCAACATCATTCCTCCAAATGTCTCTAAGAATGCCTAAAGAGCCTTTGTTTAGAGTGCCTCTCATTACACCCTACTAGGGTAATCATTTAAAAATGTGTTTTTGATGGTCTCTTTCTCTATTTCCTATGCATCCATGAAGCTTCCCATGCTATCAGGGAAACACATGATGGGATTTATGGGGGACACTTTAGCAGTCTAGTTGTTGCTAAACATATCCTTCACCTTGGTTACTATTGTCCCATGCTCAACCAAGAATATTATGATTATGTAAAGAAGTGTGTTAAATGTCAACAACATGCTAATCTACATCATGTGTCACTCAATAACCTTCAATTATATAAGGACTTCTAGCCTTTATCATAATGAAGAATCGATCTCATTGGGGAAATCAATCCTCATTCTTCACAATGACATAGCTCCATCATCACAGCCATCAAATATATCACAAAATGGGTAGAATTTAATAAAATCATCACTGATAATGGAAAATCTTTCAATAAAAAGAAATTCCAAGTTATTTGAGATGTATATGGAACCAAGTTAAGCTTTTCCTCACCTTACCATCTACAAGCTAATGGATAGGTGGAAGCCTCTAACAAAACCCTCAATAAAATTCTAACCAAAGTAGTCAGTGATTTAGGTTGGGATTAGCATTTGCACATCCCCTTCACTTTATGGGCCTATTGCACTAGCATTCAAACCTCTATAGGTGCTACACATTTCTCTCTAGTATTGAGCAGAGGTAGTCTTGCCTGTCAAAGTCTAGATTCCCTCTCTTCACATATCCTTGTGAGACATCATTTATAATAGTGACTATTGTCAAGAACATCTAACATGACTATAACTATTTGATGAACATCACCTCATAGTACTTAACCATCTTTGTGTCTATCAAGAATGAATCAAGCATGCTTATAATAAGAACCTCAAATAAAAAGAATTCAATATAAGAGACCTCATCCCAAAGGAAAATTAACATGCCACCAATATGGAGAAAAGAAAGTGAGGCAAGTTTACTTTCAATTGGCTTGGACCTTATATCATAACCCACAAGTATGGATTAGGAGCCTATCAGGTATCTTTTCTTGAAGGCTACCTAGAACTTGAGCCCCTCAATGCTTCACATATGCACCCATTATTTTGGTAAGAAGGATCAAGTCCACTTTTTATTTAAGACCAATCATTGATATCCACCTATATTCATCTCCCCATTTTAGGGGTAACCGATTAAAATTGAATCAGGTGATTAGTTATCACTAGCATAACCTTATCTTAAATAATGGGTATCATGGCTCTACCCATGGCATGATTCTTATGGTACTTTCCACCCCTTCTTAGGATAGATCCCCATGATCATTGTCACCTAAAACTTTCACACCTAATACACCTTCTTGTGCTTTTAGATTCACCTTCATAAAGGTGAGCCACTAAGTTGGCCTAAGGAAGTCTATACCAAGCATAATAAAATAATTCCTATCACTATAAATCATGGGTCATTCTTAGCATTCACAGACTGCTCCCTTGAAGGACAAATAATAAAATTTATTTGAAAATACCACATATAAGGTAGACTGCTCCCTTGAAGGATAGTTATCAATGAATTTAACCACAACACATAAACTTAGACCACTCCATTAAAGGATGGTTGAGTATAGCATTTGTCAATAGCATAATAATTTATTAGAAACTTCCCTCATCAATCAACTTCCCATATACAACAATGCAACAAAAGACCCATTATAAAAAATCAAACACAAAAGCAAAAAAATCTAAATAAAGCTAAAATCGACCCTCAAGTAGCATATTAAGATAGAAACCATAAACGGATTTCATAAGTATACTTCTTGTATTTATTAGTCTACATAATTTTGGCATAGACTTGTTTATAACTAACTCTTTAGGCACATATAGAAAAAGCATGCTAGTCTCATAATAGTGTTCCATTTTCAACCATCTAACCTTTAAACTATATTCAAGGGGTTTTTGACCTTACTTAACCTTATGTGGATAATACACCTTTAAACCAACTAATGACTTCTCATGTGAAGAATTTAAAGGGCTTATGTTCATTAATCCAATCCTACTTTGGGTCTATTTTTAGTCCTTGTCAAAGTAGAAGCATCATGCACTCTTCTTATCCTCATGTGTTTAGTTGATATTTTCATTATGAAATTTGTCTCTTGATTATATATATATTTTTTACCATATAGTGTTTTTTGCTGCCTTAGCTCACATTTTTCACCTTAAGAAAGATAACGCCAACCGTAAACAACATTCCTCATAATATTCAACACAATCTGTACATGTTTACAAAAAACTATGCAATATTTTATTTAAGGTGAGAGGGGTCACATGACACATATAATGTCATTAACTTACACACACATTGCCTAAGGTACATACATACATTATTTTACTACTTAGGCATTGCATTGATTATTCAATGAATCTATATTTGTGTTGATCCATCTTCCTTATTGATTGCTTGTTGAGCTAGCCTGAGTAACATTCCCCATGTCGACAGCCACTGGGGGATTATTTTATTCCCCATTTCTACATTCTTCCCCATAAGATGGGAATCAAATTTTAATCTAGGTATTTTGCTTTACTCAGTCATCATAGCCATTTCCTCCCTTTACTCTAATTATATACGTAATATCCTAGATCATGTAACTTCTTGCTGGTAGGACCTCTTCTAATGGAACCTAAGGTAATTAGTTTTGAGGTATTGGGATAGAGAATGTAGACATGGAAACCTTTTTTATAAAATAGCTATGCAACTCTTGAGTTAGGCACAGTCCATCCTCTATCGCTCACCACATTACTAATTTTCTACCATGTGAAATCTACTAAACCTTTAAATAAAATCTTTGCAAGTCATCACTTCAATATTTCCCATAAAACTTGGTTCGTAGTAATGATGAAACTTTGCCAAAAAGACTATCCAGCTCTTGATAGACACCCATCTTCTAAAAATTATCTCATAGTGATATACGACATCATTATGCTTATACCCTCACACAATTGTAGAATGTATAGCATCCTCACAAAGGCACCTCTTCTTTGGATTATCTATATTGATAAACATTTGTGGTGATTAGCATTATGTTAACCTATTATTTCTCCTCCCTTTCCCATCCATGTTTCTCATCCTAATGCATGTGTGATCATTATGGTGACTATTTATCAATCTCTAGCCACTACTCTCAACATTATGTGATCACCTTTTTCATACGATCCTACCATTTTAAGAGAAATGTAATCCAGACACCCTCACCATCACTTTCACCAAAACCCATAGTCTCCATTTTAAAAACCTTCTCCATCAACCCATCCTAAATCCCATGGTACATCAAATTGGGATAACCTATCTGAACACCACTAACCGACCTTTGGAGAACTACATTTAGCCTACAGTTCTTATTGGATATTACATCCATGGAACTATGTAGGTAGTGTCCACTTGCCTAGTGCATCCAGAGTCAGATCAATCACCCCCTACCTGAACTCTTGCCTTCTCCACCTTACCAACTCAACCAACCTACCTAAATCAAAACCCAACAACCCTTCTCTACCCTAGTAATCCATTAAATTGGGGCATCCCATTTGAACACCACTCAACTCTTCTTATTGAACTACATTGGCATGATGTCCATGGAATATGTAGGCATTGCTTAACTTCTGAGGGTAGCTTGGCCACTAATAACTAATTACCATCATGTTTTTCTTCTCACTAATTTCCATTGATAACAGTACCCTATTGCTTAGGGCATCCTACATCAGGGAAGCTTTAAATTTTTCTTAGCATCCTTATATTTTATCATCATCTAATACTTCTTTGTTTTTCCCCCCATTTTTGGGAGAACTACATTGGCCTGAGGTCTTTTTGGACTATGTAGGCAGTGCTTAGTTACTAAGGGTAGCTCAGCCACATCCCTCATTTTATTTCCCCTTCTCACCTAAAATATCTTCCTTCACTTCTCTACCTATCTCCTCACCATCTCCTTACCTCCAGCTTTTCAATCTCTTTTAAAATTGTAGACACCTAAATCTGGCCACCAGTGACCTCCAATCAGGGTTTTGACCAATTCTTACTAAAATACACAATTTTCCCTAAAAAAACTAAAATGCATTAAATGAATTAAAATTTATATATTAAAGTGTTGATTATATCTAGGGTATCCCTAAATGGGGTAATGCAATTTATGGACTAACTAAATTTGATCAGATCATTCCAAGTCAAAATGCCAATTTTGCACCTAGGTGCTCTGGATTGATCTTACCTATAAAATATCTTACACCAGACATGTGTCTTTATTATTTATTGTTAGTAAATTCCCAAATGTGATAACAGATCCAATGCATCTGATGTTGACTTTCAATTCTAATTTAGTCAAATTTTGGACCAATAACAAGGCATTCTGATCAATTTGAGTAATTTGTGCACAAAGTTCTTAAACATGCTTAAGAGCTATTTAATCCAAATCAAGGCCTAATCAAGAATTCCATATATCTTTTTGAATATCTCATTATTGGAAATGAATATTTAATATCTGCATCATCAGGTGACCTCTTGGGAAGACATCCCTAGGACATAAATACCACAAATATTAGGATTCATGCCCTCTATGCCTCATCAATGCCTTCCATGATGCCCTCCATGCCTCTGAATTTCCCCTTCTTCCAATTTCATGATGAGGATAATTACAAATGTAATTCCAAAAATTTAATTAATCCTCAACCACACATCTCAATCTCAGGATGGATGCTTCAGGTTGATTCTAGACATTTGCAAAAATCTATAAATAGAGAGGCCATAAACATAATTTCTAAGCTATTTTGGTGAGAACTTATTATGCTCAAATATATTCAAAGATATTTAGGTAAAAATTTATTATTCTCAAATATCTTCAAAGATTAATTTGTGCAAAGTTATAATGCAGGATTGGTTCCAAAAGCTTCAAGAAACTAGTGTTACCATGCCAAATTGATTCCAAGACAAGCCAAACCACAAGCCAAAGGTGCCAAGAAGATATGTAGGTATAAAATCTTCTATTTCCAAGGACTTCATGAGCACAAGCCGAGAAAGTCACTACAATAAGAATTTTGGAACATCCAAGGGAGGTAAAAGAAAGTTTTTTTTGCATTTTAGTTGTGTGT
Source organism: Torreya grandis (assembly GCA_037957365.1). Classification (NCBI taxonomy): domain Eukaryota; kingdom Viridiplantae; phylum Streptophyta; class Pinopsida; order Cupressales; family Taxaceae; genus Torreya; species Torreya grandis. Next base: position 71,667 of record JARHVA010006922.1, on the reverse strand, counting down.
TTTATTCATGTTTGTTAACTAAGCTCTCCCTAATGTCTAGGCCTAGAGATGTTATAATAGTTAGTGTTTTTCTTTAATTTTAAAACCAATACTATAATAACCATCCTCTCTTCAGTCAAACTCCTAGATCACATAATGGCAAGTTATTATGCTCAAATATCTTAAAAGTTTAATTTGTGCAAAGTTATAATGAAAGATTGGTTTCAAAGCTTCAAAAAACTAGTGTTACCATGCAAAATTTATTCCAAACAAGGCCAAGACACAAGCCAAAGGTGCCAAGAAGAGATGGAGGTAGCCAAGCTTCCATTTCTAAGGACTTCATGAGCACAAGCCAATCAAACCACTACAACAAGAATTTTGTAACATCCAAGGGAGGTAAAAGAATGTTTATTTTGCATTTTAGTTTTGTGTTTTATTCATGTTTGTTAACTAAGATATCCCTAATTTTTAGGCCTAGATATGTTATCCTAGTTAGTGTGTTTCTTTCATTTTATTTTCATTTTGAAACTAACACTATACTAACCATCCTCTCTTGAGTCAAATTCCTAAATCACATAATGACATGCCTGATGGGATCAGATGCATCTCACACATGAATAAGATAATTTTATATCTTTAAAATATTAATTTGAATCATTAAAACTCTTTCAAATTGATTTTCTAACTTTGTTTTTCCATTTTTCTTTATCATGGGTTTACATAGTAACCAATTTTGATTAGTAAAAATGACATCGGTTGGATAGATATCATCGGTCACTATTGGTATAACCAATGTTGATTAGATAATCATCATTAGTTAGTAAGTGTAACCATCATTTTTTATATAACCGACGTCGGTAAATGTGTTTTTCTTAAAGCACAAACCCGCGAGCTCTTTTTTTGAAGTTTATTGTTTCAAATCTAGAAGAAATTCAAGGATAAATGACATGCTAACTTTTTTGTTGTAGGACCAAGCTTTAAATTTTCTATAAACATGTTTATATCACCTTTTACATTATTAAAATGAATTAGGAACATTATTTTGGTTCTTAAAGTAACATTTAGGTGTTGAAATGTCTTTAGCATTAGTTTTTAAAGTAATAGCTAAGACCAAGGGGTCAAATGAACACCACCTCATTTTCATTTGGGCATAAAAATGAACTCATATTTCTAAGATTTTTATCTTCAATAGTTTCTTGATCTAATTTTTGTTTGGAAAAAAGAGGGATGTTGTATGGACCCAAAATCTAAGCTTTTATTTTGCATTTTTTGGCATGAAAATCATTGTGCAATTTATTCCCCTAGAAACATTTGAAATTTTTCTAGTTTAGTCAACCCCACATTTCCATACCCTTGCTAGGATTTGGATGATTATACTTAGTGTATTTTTGGATCATTTTCTCATTTGGTATGTTTTGAGACTAAAACTTGTTTGTTTGTTTATAAATCCATGGAAAAATCAATTTGTTTATACATCATTCTTTTGTCTAAAGAGGCACTATGCTGGCCATTTTACACCACACTTGTGCCTTGAAATTTTTGATAAAATTGTTTGTGTGTGTCATTTGAGTTTTAGGGGGTAGCATTATGTTGCCCAACTCATGTCAAAACATTTTGAGACTTTTGAGTCTTTGAAACATAACATTGACCACATTATTCGAGTATGCTTACATCATTAGGTTAATTTATTTCAAGACTAGTTTACCTTGTATCAAAAACCATTTATTTCAAACCATTTTATGTATACCATTTGGACCTTTGTCTTGTGTTGTCATGTTGTCTAATCTTGTCTATCTTGTTTAGTCAAATCCTAGTTTTCAACAGTGAGTTTTCAATTAGCCTTGTCAAGTTTGGATTCAAAAATTGATTGATTTCTATATAGGCCTTAATTCATGGGGCTAATACATAGATCTTTCTATTTTGGGTTGCATAACTTTGGTTAATCGATTACCCCAAATTTGAAAACTATTGATGGTTTGTTTATTTAATTCCTATCCTTATCATTATTTGTTCATTTATTTGGGAAAACATAGTCTTTCTTAAAAGAGCATTTTATCTTATACCTTATGCCAAATGATCATGTTTATGTTTGATTCCATGTGTTGGTTTTATGTCAAAGTTGTTTCCAAACTTGTTAGATTAAATCAAATCACATCAGCCTTTGTTTCAAGTCTATCTTTTGACATCATTTGGACAAAAGTCCTAGCATATCCCTATTCATTTGAGCATATATTTTGACTCTGTGTTTAGATAAAAGACCTACTAACTCAAATTTTCACTTTCCTAGTTTAGACCTTGTTTGGAACACTTTGACCTAGACCTTTGACATACTAGTTTTTATTCAGACACTTGACCTTTTTTGTGTATAATATTTGATGTTAGAATATTTTATGACAAGTTTTAGAATAAATAATTTTGGAGATATAGTTCCACTTTTAGACCATATTGGAGATACAGCTCCACCTTCAACTGAGTTAAACCAACTTTGAACCATTTATCTTTTTGGACATAGTTTTTTAGAGTTTATAAAACTCTAAGCCTTTTTGTTTCAGAGCTTTTATCATTTATGTGGATATATATAGAAAAAATTATGGTGAATTCATATAAAATATAGCTTATGATAGAATGGTTGCATAAAATCCCATTAGGAACCCCTATAGAGAAATATTTTCTAAGGAGTTTTATTATTCTCCCTACAATACTCCATATGGGGAATATAGTCAAAATCCACAAAATCCAAATCAAGACCTTAACTGGCATGAAGAGGCTTGTGAGGAGGAATTTGAAGATCTAACTATAGATAATATTGTTTAGAATATGGATCCATACCCTCTTTACAATAATTAGTACGTGGAACATAGTCAGGAACCAGCTTATGAGCCAACTCACAATTGGGATGTTATGGTTTATGAGGAAGACTTGGATGTTTTGGCTTATGTGAGTAATCAAGATGCACCACATCAAACCATTTCTATTCTAGGACTATAATGTCACACCATTACCATACTAAGACCTCATCCTTTGGTTTGTGCAAGCAACCAAGCTCCACAATGCCCCTTCATCATTCTAGGACCTAGTCCTTTAGCTTGAGTGAGTAATCAAGCCCCACATAGCCCTATCATTACCATTTCAGGACTTCATCTTTTGTCTCATGCAATAAATCATGATCCTCAATGCCCTACCATTATCCAAGCATAAGTCATTCCTCATCTAGTACCAATCCCATCCAAACCTTAGTCGATTCAATCTTTTGAAGAACAAGATGTGTTCAAAACTAGTATTTTCCAACTCATTAGAAGCCAAAGCCTAGACAACTAACCAATCTAAGATGGTTTTTTTGAACAAACCATTTGTGATAAGTCATTCTATGATGAATTTCTTATTGATCCTATACTAGTTGTCAAGGATTCTCACTCTGATGAGCCAGTCTTTGTTGAGTCACTTCTTAATGATTATAACCACCTTTGGGAAAATCATTACCTCGACCATGTGCCTATTTTTCAAGAGCCTCCTATTGACAAGCCAGTCTTTGAGGAGTTGTCTCTTGACCTATTTCCCATCCTAGAGGAGTCCCACTCTAACAAACTAGTTTTTATGGAGCCCATTATGCCATCATGGGCCATTACTTATACAAAACCAAATATCTAACAAGACAGCATTTTAACAGAGTACCCATTAGATGAATAATTAGATTTAAATTTAGGTTTTATTCTTAAACTAACATTGGATTTACCATCAAAATCTAAATCAACATCAGCCTCAACATCAGATTCAGAGTCCCTTGAGTTAGAATCAGATTTAGAAGAAGAATATGTTCGTGGTTGTTACAACATTGGTTATGCATGCTTTTCAGATTAATTTGAATACATTTGTGATACTTTTATATTTTTTGAGGATGATTAGTTTATCTTCAACATAATTTATCCTAGTATCTTCTACAAGGATTGTGTAGCCTCTCCCCATTCCATTACCATTCCATAGGTCATTACCATCAACCAAAATAGCCATATCATTGACATTCTATTTCCCATAAGTGTCTATTGGGATCAACATAATCACACTTTTTTGAACTACATCCATGGAGACATAGTAATTAAATAAGAGCAAGGAGACCAAGACCAAATCCATGTAGCAAAAGAGCACTCTTTTAGTGAAACCTTTTTGGAGGCACTAAGGGACAATCAAAGTCAAAACTCAACATCTTCTAGTGAAACCTTTTTGGAGGTATTAGAAGATAATCAAAGTCAAAAGTTAACATTCCTTAGTGAAACCTTCTTGAAGGTGATATGGGATAATCAAGAAAAAATCATTGGTAAAAACCTTTTTGAGGCACTAATAGCTGAGAATAAAATTTATTCACTGCTTGATGAAGATAAAATTAAAGATCAAATCAAAATAACTTCTAATCTGTAGCCTAATCAGATGGTAGCTACTCTTAAGATCAAACAATAGAAAAATATGGTGGTTTTATTGAGAGAACAAGTCTTCCACCCCACCACAACCAAAGTTATGTTGAATCTGACATCAACAACATTACATGTGATTAAAGTTCTTGATCTTCATTTGTTTCCCCACTATTATACATTATATTATCATCTACCATTCCATTTCAAAATCAAACTTGCCATCCATTATTTATCCTTGTTTACCATCAAAAGCCACACTTTCCTTTGTAGAGGTTATAAAGATACCTTGTCTTGACATTTAAAGGAATTAAAATCAACAACCAAGAAAGAACATAACAACATTTTTAGCATCCAAATCTGCATCGAGTTCTTGACAAAGTAGCTATTCAGACAAGGTGTGGGCTAGCAATTAACATGATCAAGTATTCTATTTGTATCATTTATTGATTATGATGTACATCTCCCCATTTGTAGGAACAATAAAATAAAAAAAAAAACACCCAAGCCAAAAACATGTACCATACCATTTCATGTTATCATGCCATTATCATCATTATATATGCCTATTTGCCATTGTAGATCCCATCCCTTCACCCTACGACTTAGGGCTAACCCTCTTACCATTTTATCCAATTTATCAAACCACCATTATCCTTAGCAAGACTATGCCATCTAACCATTCCATTCCTATCTAGACCAAAGCATGTTTTTTGTCATCCTACCCAATCTTGTTTTGATCTTGGTTCCTTTGGTTCTTCCTGCACCTTTTATGGGGGGATTCTGATCAAATTTTAATAATCAATCAATTCTATGTTTAAATGATGGTCTATGAAAGTAGTGTGATAGTTGATCTGACAAGATATCTTTCATTTTTCATCTTGTATCAATTTTTTTATGTGAGCTTGATTATAATTGCCTATGGGCAAAGTTAGTGTTTCACTAGACTTGCTACTAATTATAACTACCTATAGGCAAATTAGTATCATTTACCTATGCCATTGTATCCTAGTTATAACTACCTATGGGAAAATTAGGGGCAACATTTGTTTATCATGTATTGCCACATCACCTTGCCATTACTATTTTCATTTGACTGGCCATTTGTCGGATTTGAGAACTTGTTGGGACCTAGTTGGTTTTTGCCTACCTTTTATGTGGATGGAATTACTATGATTTGAGGTCATTTCAGGACTAATTTGGTCATGCTAAATTCATTTTGAGGTCACCTTAGTCCCTCTTTCCATATTCTCTCACCATTTTGTGAGTAACCTAAGCCAAATACTCTCGTTGTTTTGTGAGAAAGTATCTTGTCATTCTCGATCAAGTTAAGATACCTCAAAATTCCAAAAACATTCAAATATTTCAAAAATCTAAAAATATTTTGTCCTATTTAATCCTAGTCAATTATCCTCAATATACCTTAATGGGGCATGGTCATTATTAGGATGCTTTCTTTTGCTTTTGTTTTTAGGCTTTTTGTTTGTTTGTTTGTTTTTTATATTTGTCTGTTTGTTTGATTGCTTGCCTATTTGTTTGCTTTCAACACTATTGCCTTGACTCAGTATGTATGTATATATATATGGGTGATTCCTTGAGCACATTATTCTTGAGTCCATCCATATTCATACATCAACATTATCATCATGGTTTTTATCATTGGTGCATTATTTTCAAGTGTTTATTGGATCAGGACTCAGTCCTTATGCATATTTTGGGATAGTCTTCATGGTGTTCTATCATAAATCCTACCATCACATGCTACAACAAAAATTAACTTTAGGAAGGTATACAAACAATGGAGTTTCAAAAGTTTCTCCTTGACACCTAGTTCATTTACAATGATCAATCTTATTCTTATATTCATCTATTTCATCACTTTGCACCCACTCATCTTTAATCTATATTCTAGGTTATATCCTTGAGTTATGCTTGCTAATCAACCCTAACTAGGGCATAATCATCTTTAACTAATCTAGGTCCTCTTAATGATTATAACCGCCTATGGTAAAATCATTATTTTGATTTTTATTTCTAATTATAACTACCTTTAGGAAAATTTTAATCCTTTTTACATCAATGCTTGTAAGCATTTTCTTATTTGGATTAATCTCAACCATGGTTTAATTTCACCTTTCTTCTTGTTTATTTTCAAGGGATCATCCATCAACAAATGTGACGGCCAATCTCTCAAGGGGGCATCATCATAGGCTTTCCAAAATCATTTGGAGCTTTATTCTTTAACCATCATCTTCTTTTTGGCATACAGACCATTTCTCATTCTTTGAAAAGATGTTACTATGCTTATAAGTTACAACATCTTTCAAAATAGGGGCAAACTATAGACACCTAAATTTGGCCACCAATGACCTCCAATTAGGCTTTTGACTAATTCTTACTAAAATACACAATTTGGCCTAAAAACACTAAAATACATTAAATGAATTTAAATTGATATGTTCAAGTGTTGAATCTGGTTAGGGTATCCCTAAATGGGGTAATATAATTTATGGGCCAACTAACTTTGATTAGATTATTTTGAGTCAAAATGTTAATTTTGCACCTAAGTGCTTTAGATTGATCTTTCCTATCAAATCTCTTACACAAGACACATGCCTTTGTTATTTATTTTTAGTAACTTCCTAAATGGGATAATAGATCCAATGCATCTGATGTTGACTTCTAATTCTAATCTAGTCAAATTTTGGACTAATACCAAGGCATTTTGATTAATTTAAGTAATTTATACACAAAGTTCTTAAATATGTTTAAGATATAAATAATCCAAATCAAGGCCTAATCAAAAATTCCATATATATTTTTGAATATCTCATTATTGGAAATGAATAATGAATATCTGCATCATCTGGTGGCCTCATTTCTTGGGAAGACATCCATAGGCCATAAATGCCACAAATATTAGGATTCATGCCCTCCATGCCTTATCAATTCCTTCCATGTCTCTTAATTTCCCCTTCTTCCAATGTCATGCTGAGAATAATTACAAACTTAATTCCAAAAAAAGAATTAATCCTCAACCACACATCTCAAACTCAAGATGGACGGTTCAGGTTGATTCTAAACATTTGCAAAAATCTATAAATAGAGAGGCCATGAACATCATTTTTAAGCTATTTTGGTGCAAAGTTATTATGACCAAATATCTTCAAAGCTATTTTAGTATAAATTTATTATTCTCAAATATCTTTAAAACTATTTTGGTGTAAACTTATTATGCTCAAATATCTTCGAAGCTTAATTTGTGTAAATGCAGGATTGGTTCCAAAAGCTTCAAGCAACTAGTGTTACCATGCCAAATTGATTCCAAGCCAAGCCAAGCCAAACCACAAGCCAAAGGTGCCAAGAAGATATGAAGGTAGCCAAGCTTCCATTGCCAAGGACTTCATGACCACAAGATGAGCAAGCCACTACAACAAGCATTTTGGAACATCTAAGGGAGTTAAAAGAAGGTATTTTTTGCATTTTAGTTTTGTGTTTTATTCATGTCTATTAAATAAGTTTGCTCTAGTGTCTAGTCATAAATATGTTATTCTAGTTCATGTTTTTATTTCATTTTGAAACTAACACTATACTAATCGTCCTCTCTTGAGTCAAATTCTTAGATCACAAAAACAAGTATTGACAACCTTCCTCATCCAAATTTTTTTATCTCTTATAATGCCACCATTTCCTCCACTTCATTGGCCTCCCCATCACCTTTCATTGTATTTCTTTTTCTTGATTCATTTCTCACTCCCCCACCCAATTTTTATATTTTTTGTCCCTCTCTCCACTTCTTACCAACCTTGCCCTCTATCTCCTTTATCTTCTTTCACAGTCCTCATCATTTCCCCTTACCCTTGGTAATTTATCATACCCTTTTTATCACTCTCTTTTCCTCACCAATTCCACATCATCCTATTCCCTTTCACATCGATGGATATTTTTACATCTTTCTATTATATTCTACCACCTTCTTACTTCTCTTCCACTACTTCTAAGCCATTTTCATTCCAATTCTCAGTTTTTGTTTTCATCTTTTCCATTTTTCACATCTTGCATGCTTTTTGTTTCTTCTATTTTTTTTATGCATCCCACTTTTATTCTTACATGTGCAACATTTTATTTTGATTTGAAACTCTTCCCACCTTTCCCATTTTCCATTCTTATTGTTTGGTTTATTTTCATTCTTTATATCTTATTTTTTTCCTCCACAACTAGCTTCTCACTAGGTATTTTTCCTTTGAGAAGCCTTCCATAATAGCCCTTTTCTTCTTATCTATTCTAGCCTTTTGAACTTTTCATTGCCCTTTTCCTCTTTCCATTTCTATCCACACTTATCTTTTGCATCTATGTGAGTGTTTATACTTTATATCCTTGCCAACCCCCTTACTTTTTCCTTCTTTTTTTTCTTATCATCCCTGATCTTCATCTCTTATTTTCATCTCATTCCCTTTCATTTTATTTCTCTATTACTTCACTTATTCCCTTACTTCTCATCCATTTTCCATTTTCTCTCCCCTATTTATTCACCACCTCATCACTTTTTAGCTTGTCAATCTCTTTTAATCACCAATTCAACTTGTCAATCTCTTCTAACAAGCTGATTAACACCTACCTTATCTCTTTACCTTCTTGTCCACCCATCCTTTGCTTCCCCTCATTTTTAAAAAACCCTTTCCCATCTTCTATCCCATTATATTTCCAACACCATCATCTGATTTGATTCATTGTTCCTCTCCTTGCCTATCTTCATTTCTCCTATCCATGCTTACTTGGTCATGATACCACCTACTTCTTCACTCTCCTATCATCCTTTTAGTGTCCTCATTCCACTCCTTTTTCCTCCTATTTCCTTTTCTTCTGTGTGTTTCCTTGTTTTTCATTTTCATCACCAAAATATTTTTTCCTTGGTCTATTTTAGACCTATTTTCAATCTTTTTATGGCCTTCCATATTTCTAATTCTCCCCTTCCCCCTCATGATTTCTAACCTTCTCTCCCATTCCTTTTCAATTCCCCCAATCTATTGTTTTTTAGTACATTCCTCACACCCCCATCTTATACCATTTATTTTTCTTCTCATTTTTTTGTTTCATTTCATTTTTCTCATCCTTCTTGAGGACATTCCTTGTGTTTCATGATCTTTTTTACCTCCTTATCCATGTTTGGATTCTTCCATCCTTATCCAACTTCATCTTTATCTATTACCTCACTATCTTATCACTCATACTTCATTCATCTCCTTGCCCATGTTACCATCATACCTTATTGGATCTCCCTCATATTCTCCCATTCACACTCTAGCTCCTCACTCATTAGAGTACAATTACCAATTTGTATTACTTCTATGTACATATCCATGTTTGCTTCCTCATGCCCTCTACTCTCTTGCTTCAATGAAAAAAATATTGTTGAGTTCACTACTTAAAGTGCATCCATTTATTCCTTAAATGTATTGGTATATTGTGCATGGGTCCTCATTTTTTATCATATCCCTCTCCAACTATTCCCTTCACACTACCTCTCACGTACTTCCCATTTAAACCCTCTACACATCAAGGGATTTTGAGCTTCCTTGCTACACTGTGATCAAAACACCTTTTTATCCATAAAAGCATGCTAATGTGATTCATTCAAAAGGATTATGTTCCTTAAGCCAATCTAACCTCAATTTTTGTTTTATCTTTACCAAATGATGATGCACCATGTCTTTCTTCTTATCCTCTCATCATTGGTTCATGTAGACGTATGTCTCTTGACTCTTATCTCTATTCCCACATCTAGTTTTATTCTAACTTACTTTATGTGCTTCCAATAATGCATCATAAACATAAACGCATCCATGTACCACCAACCAACCAACCATTAGACCATGTTTACCTTGATATTGGTTGTTTTGACTTGAACTATCACATATTTTGGAAACGAACTTACCTTGGTCCTTTTGGATGCAATGACTAATATTTCAAAGTTAAACATTTGAATTTTCACCACCTAGTGAAAAACCAAACCATTTTTTATTTTTTAAGGGACTACTTATTAGCTTACATACCTATGAATAACACTGATTTTGTCTAAGAGACTAATAGGTGTACCCAACCATAATTGTGCTCACATGGTATATTGGTTACTTGTCCCTTAAAATTTATCTTCATTATTATCATCATTGGTAACCTTAGTTTGTGTGTGATATTGATGGTCACACTTCATCACATTTTATGTGCATGCTTGTGTTTCAAATTCCCAACCCTTTTTATCACCACCTAGTGACTCACCATTAACCATTTATCAAACCCATACCTGATTTTGATTTCCCTAATTAACTCTCAATTTGAGGGGGAACACTTCCTCCCATACTTGGAGCAACCAAAATTCTGATCAACCAATCCATTTTTGTTTTGTAGTTTGTTAATTCAAAGCCATATAACAAAAAGGGGCAAAATGTAGACACTAAAAAACTGCACACAAGCAGTTCTAGATGTTTGAATGCCTTAAGACCATCCTAGGGACCACTTAAACCTTATTTAACCTTAACCCAACCCTCTTAATCTAACCAAAAAAAATATTCACCTATCACTATTCACATAGAGCTATTCAAAAGTACTATTTGAAATTACCATTCACTATCACTATTCATGGTGACATGGCAAGTGACATGATAGGTGATACGATAGGTAACTCAACGGTGATATGATAAGTGATATGGTAAGTGGCATGGCTTGAAAGTGAGGTGGCTTGAAGTGGGACATCATACCCCACTTGGGATCCATATCAAAGTGGCTTATTGACCTCATTAAGTACCATTGGGTCCACCCTTAGAAGTATGGAAATTTTATCCATATGGGGCCATCCTAAAGCATGTAATTTTGTCTTCATGCATGAAAGTGGTTCCAAAATGGGACTCCCAATTATCGAGTGCTTTGGAAAGGACAAAATGGGCATTATCTCCACCCATTTTGGACTCATTAACAAGGTGGGAGACACACCAACCAAGTGGGAGACCCATTAGCAAAATGGGAATCCCACCACCCTTATCCTTGACTCATTTATACACCTCACATGGAAAATGGAACCATATTTTATGCAACACATTCCTAAGTGCTTGGGTTAAGAAAAAAAATCTTGGTGGAAAGTCTTTTGGACTCATTTGGGTCCATGGGCATTATCTCCACTTATTTTGGGACATATTGGCAAGGTGGGAGACACATTATCAAATTAGAAGATGCACTTTGTGAAGTAATAATCCCACCACCCTTGTATTTAATGACCACTTATGATCTCACTTGAAAAATGGTGCCATATTTCACTAATCCACTCCATTGTCATGTTTCTTGGCATGAAATGCTATAAATATGACCTCCCTTTCATCTATTTGAGAGGTTGTTTTGGTTGGAAGCATTTCATCTTGTAGGTTGTGCCCACTTGTCAAGGATGTCATCCATCTTGGAGAAGAGGAACTCAAAGTATCCAAAAAATACCAAACTTTTAATCCACCATCAATATCAATAACATCTTTAAGCATGAGGTAAATTATTAGTTTCATAGTTTCAATTTTTTCACCCCTTTACCTCTTCTTTCTTGACCTCTAAACCTCTATCCCTTTGGCCTTATTCTTTTATTGACATCCAAACCCCTACCCTTACCTCTTATTTTTTTTACCTACTTGACCATTTACACCTTTACCTCTTTACCATCTTGATCTCTTGACCATTTCACCCTTTATCTCTTTACCATCTTGACCATTTATCCCTTTGCTTTTCTACCATCTTGACCATTTATCCCTTTAATACTTTAACTTTCTACCAAATTAACCATCTACCAACCCCAACCAAACCATGTTTTCTTAGCCCTTGTCACATTACCAAATCAAAACTACAACTTTGAATTGACCAACTTTAGCATTACCATTAAAAAACTATTGATTTATTTAGTCATTTCATTAGAAATCATTCTTATATTTAATTTTAGTTATAATCTATTATTTAAATCAAGTACTTCTTTTATAATTTTAAAACTTAATTTTTTAAATCGGGTGGATTGACAACCTCCTAGGAAGCTCTTGCTTCTAGGCAATCCACCCAACTACTTGTCTAAAAAATAAGTTTTCTTAGTGCTTTGTTATTTGTATGTCATCCTCCCAAGCCAAAGAGGAGCTCTTCAAAATCATCTAGAATTAAAAAAAATCATTATCAACCAGGTATTCCTACCACACCCATAATTAGTTTCTTTCTTCCAAAAATTAAGAAATGAGGAAAAATTCATAGAAACACATCTCACCATACAATATCTTGGGAGAAGGGGGTGTAAAAACCCTAATACTTCATGCACTTTTATTTTAGGATTAACACTTAAAATCTTCCCAAGATAATGTATATAGATGTAATTTAGTGATAAGATGTAACCTTGTCATTTTTAGGGTTGTGGATGTTATACTTAGTTTTTTTTTGTCATTATTCCTTTACTTGCTTTGTCTTTGAGTCTAAAACCATTTATTTATTTATTCCACATCAAAATGAGTTTTGTTTCCACATCACTCCATTATTTGAGGAGGTGTTATGCCATCCATTTGACACCATACCTTTGCCTTTAAATTTTTATCAAAAACCATTGTGTGTGTCACTTGATTGAAACATATAACATTACAGTGCCCAAATCATTTCACATTTTGTGCCTTGGAGTCTTGAAACAAACCATCGATCATACATTTAGAGGGTGATTATGTCATGACATTACTCGATTCATTTCATAGACTTCTTTGTCTTATGTGTAAATTTCTAAATTTTTGAAACCAATCCACATGTACATTTTGGGTATTTGTTTGGTACCATTATGACATTTACCTTTGCCTAACTTATTGATAAAAAAATGCCTAGTTTTCCTAAGTTGAGTTTTTAATTAACCTTGATAAGTTAAAATACAAAAATAGATTGATTTTTGTTTATGCCTTGTGTAATTTGGTCCTAGACATAAATATTTCTCTTTTGGGTTGTGTAACTTAGGTTAATTCTTTACCCAAATTTGAAAACTATTGTTCATGCCTTTATTTTGGAGGAAATAGTTTATCTCCAAGTGCCTTTTATTTTATGCCTCATAAAAATTTGGCCAAGTTCATGTATAAATTTTAATGCCTAGTTTATGCCAAAGTGTTTTAGACTTGTAATATTTTATATCTTACCTTATTTTTAATTCTACCTTTTGACACTACATTTGGCCAAAAGTCATAACACATGCCTTTATTTAAGCCTAGATTTTGATGTCGTGTTTGGCCAAAATACCTATCAACCTTTATTTTCCTAGATTAGACCAATTTGGAACACTTTGAACCTAAATTTTGTCATTACAATTTTATTTCATCCACTTAACCTTTTTGTGTGAGACATTTAGCATTAGACATTTGACATTAGGTTATTTTATACCAAATTTTTGCTTAGGAATTTTTGGAGATATAACTCCATCCCTTTGACCAAGTTATATCAATTTTGAATCTTTTATATTTTTAGACCTTATTTTTTAGAGTTTGTATAACTCTAACCCATTTTATTGTGAAGAATTTATCATTGATTCAATATGTCTCACTATACTCGTAGTGGCATCATGTATAATCTAGGATATAGTAATGTGGTTGCACAAGAAGACTTTGTTCAAGACCCCTATGGATATGGTGTCATTTGTGAGATGGATCCTTATCCACCTTAAAAAACTTAATTGGGAGAACAAAGCCAAGATTATTTGGGTCTTTATTTGGTCAACACACCTCCATACTTAGAGAAAAACCATGAGAAAATGAAACAATACCTAGCTAAAATACCTTTACTTATAGAATAAATTAGATATAAACCATACTGCTTTACAATTCCATCAGATTATGAACCTTATTTGTTTTATTATCACTTGCTTTCAAACAAGGATGAAGTCTTAATCAGATCCCTAGAGGTAGGGGCTAAGTTTCTAGTAGACTTCCCCCATGAAAATTTACCAAGTTTAGTAAGAGGGCCTTACAACATGCCTCTTCTAATAATCCTAAATATATAGTGCCAATGCCATATTAGGACCCTAATTTTATTTTCACAAGAAAAAGCCTCATGGAAGACCACTTCATATAGATGTAAACAACATACCACACTTATTTAAACTTAACACACAACTTCAATGACATGACCATGTCAAATACTCCTCTTATTGAGCTAGCTCCTTTGATAGGAGTCTTAATAAAATTAATAAGACAAAAAAAATTAGGGTATAGATCCATTTACATGAAGTAATTTAGTTGGATACAGCTTCTATTCCCTAGCTATTGAAGAAGTGTCTCTTGCTTCTACACATAATAGTGAGATAAACATAGTGGATAATACACAAGTGTCATCCAATCTAGACCAAAGTGGTTTAAATGCACAACCAAATAGTCCACAATAAAATGTGCCTTTAGTTAATACCATGAGTGATTTGTAAATTTAGGGGGTAGGAACTTTTACCTCCCAACTGCAACCAACTACCTTTAATCCTTAATTAGTTACTTCTTCAAGCATGCAACCTTAAGGATTAAGTAGTCAAGGGATGACCAGTGTCATGCCTCAATAAAATGTGATGAATGTTACTCAAACATAATAGGTGATGATTAATATTCCATAACCATAGGAATAATCCAACATACCCATACAATAGTGGCAAAACATTCTGCCACCTCAACAGGGGGAAACCAATGTTCTACCTCACCAGGTAATGATAAACATACCTCTTTAGTCACATACCAACATACCAATAAAATCATAAATGATTTCTAATCAATAGATTACATCTATTGTTCTATGACAAATTTTAAATGTTCAACATAAATCCACTTCCCAAAAAGGATTCATGCAACCAATAGGTTTCAATGTTCCACAAGTACCGATTAGGCAATAATTGCCTTTTATTCCTAACATGCCACAAATTCAATAATAGAGACTTAGTTCACAAGTTCCCCTCAATAATCAAGGTTATAATAGTTAGTATTAGGTCCATAATCAACCTCAATAGGCATGGTATTTCACTCCCATCCATATCCTTCCCTCTCAGCCATAATTTACCCAAAACCAAGCCCATATACCAAATCCCAACCAAAATATCACACTATAATGTGTACGATTACAACAATCACATCCTAATCCATGCATGAATATTCCTAGTCAATTTCTTAACCAAACCAATATTCCACAGTAAACCATGCCCCCACTATACCTTGATGAAAGTAACCCACTTTTGATTGCCCAGCCTCCACATTAGACCAATGTTCCCTCTAACTTCCTAGCTCAAGAACTATAATAAATGAACGATGAAATTGTCCTCATCTAATATATAAATCAAACAAAGAAATTTAAGTTGTATGAAATGTTTTCTTACCCTTTCAATATAGATTATCTATAGATACCATTTCCTCCAGGGTACAAACCATCAAAATTTGACAAGTATAAGGGGAAAAGATACCCCAAAGATCACTTAACTGAAATCTTTATTGGTTATCAACTAGTGGCCTATAGTGACATATACCTCCTCCTATTTTTCCCAAGGAGTATATCATGACAAGATTTGGAGTGGTTTCTAAAATTTCCTAAGAATTTAGTTTCTGATTTTGATGATCTTTTAGACAAGTTTGTGCATCACTTCTCCTATAATCTCAAGCATGATATTTCATTGGTAGACTTGACACAAGCCAAATAGAAGTTTGGTGAAATATTTTCAAGTTATTTTTAGTGATAGAGATCACTTACAAGCTGATTCACCCATAGTTTAATAGACAAGCAATTAGTTGTTATGTTTACCAATAATTTACACAATGAGATATCTTATCATCTAGAACTACAGTATGTGCAAATTTTCAAGGAAATTATTGTCAAAGTTTTGTTGATATAAATATACCTTATTAAAAAATGGATCTTTAAACTTAAATTTTCAAATTAGAACCAAACTACAAACCAAGGAAATGGCCAAAACCAAAATCAGAACTAAGTCTAAGCATACGCATCACAATTAGCACATGCCAACAATTATGAAAAGTCCAAGTCTTTAAATCATAAAATAATGTTGTTATAAATGGAATAACCAAGACATGACATTTCCAAATGGTGTAAACACCATCTAATAATCCTATGCCACATGCAAATCACTCTTAAATAATAACCTCTTCATCAAACATAATAAGTGTAGCAGTCTCAACTAGCACAAAAAATGCAACAACCTTTGTCTTTAAAAACCCCTCCTCTAAGGATAACTAGGAATACTCATCATGTCTTTAGTGACCTTGGATAACCCATTGAATTCATGTCTCACAATCTCACAATCTCACATCATTAATTTTATTAGATAGCCTATTCTGAAGCACTATTTTGAGAACATTCCTTATCCAGATTGATACTAATAAAATGAATTTTATGTGTATCATCGGGTTAATGGACATAACTTGCATCATTTTATGTGTTGGGTGGATATTTTGTTGACCAACTAACTGGCATTCAAAATAGTTCCTATCACCACAACATAGGGAGATTGGTCATCCAGATGTGCAGGTTTATTGCATCACAAGGGGACAAATCTCTCCTCTCATCAAGGGGAGGTTCCCTATTAAATATGTGGAGGTTATATACAATATATATAAGTAGAAAATAGGACATAGGGGTGGGATGAACCATCCATCTCCCTTTTTTCAAAGATGATGCTGATAAACAAGGAAGAAATCCTAGGTGATGGGGAAGGTGCTTCTCTTCTTTCAGAAGCAACTTTCAGCCAAGAGCCAAATCCCTTCCTAAATAGTATAAATCCTGGTGCAATGACGGAAGGTACTTCTCTTCTTTCAAAAGTGTTCTTCAATAGGCAGTAGGAATATTTTAGGTAACAAGTAACCAGTAACGGGGGTGCTGAGTGACTATCAACCTGAGAGAGAAAAATGAAGAACAATGGGGGCACCATATCATCCCAAGGATCTTTACACAAGAAAGGAAAATGCAAACACACTGAAGGTACTTATGGGGGCACAATGTCATCCCACAGTTGGCCTTCAAGACACCTTCTTGATCGCCTCCACTAGTTCTGCTTGTTAAATCAAATGGATAAGAAATCTTCTAGGAAATAGACATACAAACAATCTCCTAAGATAGCACAAGCTATAACAGCAAAAAGTTTGCCAGTAACTTGCATTCTCATTCAATCAAAGAAATATGAACTACAATCTGAGCTCAAAGTCTCAGTAATGCCTTTCAATTTGGGCAGAGTTTTGCATCTAATAATTCAAAAGGTCTCCCTCTAATAATGAAAGAGTTTTCATTATATAGAGTCTAGGAGAGACTTGGCACTTTCTCCCAATGAAGTGACCTATTCGGCGCACTCAATGCCTTGGATGCATTCTTGGTTTTGTCAGGAAGGGCCCCACTAGAGCAGGGTGGCTGCCTTAAATATGGCATGTCGATTCATCTCTAGTGCCTCCTCCTTAGCTTGAATCTCTCATTCCATCACCTGCTTAGCCGCACAACTGTCTATTCTATCTTCCTTTCTAATGGGACAAGCAGATGGTGCCCTCAATGTTACCAGCTCCCCAAATATCTACCTAGTGAACTGCTTCACCTACTGATAGTAACTCCTACTGAGTTTCCCTCTCTGTCTCTTCCTTCTCTTGATCTTGGCCTTAGGATTTTTGAATGCATTTAGGTTCATCTTTTGAGTATGCAAAAATCAATAAACACTTGAATGTAATTGATTTGGCATTCATGGGTCTTTTCCTTATTGAAGGTTAACGACTAGCCGGTCGCTTTAAATTTGACATCTGTGGGCCTGTCATCATGTCGTGATGTGGGTGGGGACATGTGGCAGCATCTGCTATTTTGAAATAAGCTTATTGGAATAAGCTTTGAAACTTGTTAGAGGCTAGAGGCACAGATGCAGACACGTGGTAGTTTCCACTGCACTAGATGGGACACGTGGTGGGTTCCACTCTAGGAAGTTTTATTTGAAACTATGCCTCAGCATGTGACACTTGGCAGCTTCTGTTACACTTTTGAGGCTCGAACCTTCCTTAAAGGGAACTCACCCTTTGGGGTCTTGAAAGAAGGTCCATTTTAGAGTGTCGAGTGTCCCCCCATAAGGGTACCTACCCTTTGAGATCATTCAGGTGGCCTTCAGGCTTTAATTATTTTAGAGGACCATTGTCTCTTTATTTCCTATAGACAAAATGTCCAAAGAAATTCCTTCAAACAATTTGTCCAAAGGAAACCTTTCCTTGGCTTTGCATCCTTGCTTGGGCATCCCTTTTCAACACGTGGCAGTATCTGTTGCTTCATGTTGAAACCCTCCACCATCGACACTTAGCACTTTCCACTATCAGGATTTCATAGCATCATCAAAATGCTTGGGGCTCACTTAGGCTCTCACAAATGATGACACTTGTCAGCCTCCATTGATCTCTGCAAGGGACATGTGGCACGGTCTAAATACATTTGTTAGTCAAGCAGATACAGACACTTTATGCATTTTGCTTCAGTTAGTCGCTCATCCCCAGGACCACCATAGTCTTTGCTCAAAACAGTGAAGCTAAGGGAAGAGACTATAGATATTGACACTTGGAGGCTTTTGACAAGCTTTAAAGGGACATGTGGCATGTTTTGCCACTCTTCGATGAATACATTGGGGCCTTCCGTAGTTGCCACTTGTCACCCTCTGTATAACTCTAAAAGAATCTTTATCGAAAGAAGCCTTATAGCTTATAAGAAATTTTGAGAAGTGAATGCTGACACTTGTCACATTTTTTTGAGTCACAAAGGGGCACGTGGCATGGTCCGCATATTTATATCACTTGCACAGATGTAGACATGTGGTACCTTCTGATGATTTTTCAAAAAGGGACACATGGTACCTTTTGCCACTTCTTTCTTTTGCACGTGTTTCTCTTCATAATTGAGGCAGTCTTTGAACCTTTGAACCCAGCACATTGAACCAATAAACCTTGAACCTGTTGAACCTTGCATTGAACCTGTTAGTCCCTTTGCCAAAAAGTTTGAGAAAATGATGAAATTGAATGTTTTAGGATAAAATTTGGAAAGGGGAAAAAAAAAATTGGCCATGCAAGACCAAAATAGTCCTATGTTGTCTAAAAAATGAGGAATCACTTTTTAGGGACAACAGCTGGCTCCTGTTGGGGAACTTTCTTCAGATGACAACTCAGGATAACTGAGGGGAGTAGAAACTAGAATCTCCATTGCCTTGAAGTGTGCCATTGGGCTATAGAGCCATGTTACCAAAAAAAGAAAGGCACCAAAAAATGAAAACAAAATGAACAAAATAAAATAAAAGACTTTACAAATATACATATGTACAGGGGAACTCATCCAATACTTCAAGAGTTGAAGTGCTTCAGATGTTGCCCATTGTGAGGCAAAGAAAAGAGAGTGCCATCTTGATATTTCAATAAGAAACTATTTTTACCATTGAACTGATGAATAGTAAAAGGGCCCCTCCATAAGGAATCAAACTTTCCTTGCATCCCCTTTGGTTCTCTTCTCTTGTCCCATAGCAGGACTTGATCTATAATCTAGAAATCACGATTCTTTACTTTTTGGTCAAAGAGCTTCTTCACCAGTTTTTGATGGGCAAAAATTCTATCCATCACTGTAGTTCTCTGCTCATTCAGCTCAACAAGGCACATGATCCTCTTCTCAAGTGAGTTCTCATACATTTGATCTTCAATCACTTTAGCCAATTTCAATGCTGGCAATTCCAAGGTGATTGGTATCTCAGCGTTTACACCATAAAGAAGTTGGAAGGGGGACATACCAATTGCTTTCTTTGGTGTAATTCTATCTACCTAAAGAGCATCAACCAATGCCTTATGCCAAGTCCTTTGGTTTTCATCCACCAGCTTCTTGATGATAGTCGCCAGGTTTTTATTGCTTGACTCAGCCTGTCCATTCCCTTGTTGGAAGTAATCAAAGGAATGGGAGATTGTAATTTTTTAGTGGAAGCAGAATTGAGTGATCTCCTAGGAAGTGAAGTAAGTGGCATTGTCAGTGACAATTTTGATTGGGACCTCAAACTTGGACATGATGTTTTCTTTGCAGAAATTGCATACTACTTCTGAAATAACATGTTTGGTTGGAACTACGTCCACCCATTTGGTGAAGTAGTCTGTTGCTGTAAGGGAAATCATTTCTAGCACTTGATGATGAGTTCACAGCACTAATAAATTCAATTCCCCATTATTGGAAAGGCTCTTCTATGACCACTGGTTTGAGAGGTGGGGTAGTTAGTTTGGGCCTTCTAACAAACTGTTGGCACAATTCACATCCCCTGACCCACTTGTATGCATCTCGAAAGAGAGTTGGCCAATAATACCTAGCTCACAGGATCTTATGGGCAGTCACTGGGGCAAAAAAATTTCTCCCATAGGTTGAATTATGGAAGGACTCCAGAAGTCAGCTTTGTTACTCCTTGTCCACACAATGAAGGAATGTTCCATCAAGGTGCCTCTTGTATAGGTCATTGTCTCAGAGGATAAAATTAGCATCTTTCAGCTTGATGATCCTCCTTTCTTTATAAGATAGGGTTGCAGGACATTCACCATAAGTAAGGAAATGAG
Source organism: Torreya grandis (assembly GCA_037957365.1). Taxonomy (NCBI): domain Eukaryota; kingdom Viridiplantae; phylum Streptophyta; class Pinopsida; order Cupressales; family Taxaceae; genus Torreya; species Torreya grandis. The sequence goes on along the minus strand of JARHVA010006922.1, from coordinate 50,687 downwards.
AAATCCATGAATACCACTCATTTGTGGTGGAGACAAAGAGGACTGTAGGTGAGTTATCCACTTCTAGCTCTTCATGCTCTGTCTCTCCTGGCTTGTTATCAACAATCAGTTGGCATAGCCCCTTCCTGTGCACCAGCTTTGTTGGCTTGATGATTAGATCAAATTCCTAGATTTTTACAACCCATTTGCCTCTTTTCATCCCAAACTCCTACTGAGTCAGTATAGATTTCACTATCGTGTCAGGGACCAAGGCAGTCACTCAAGAATTGAGGATGTAAAAATGAAAATTTTTCACAGCCTTCATCACTGCATAAGCGTGCTTCTCCATATTTGAGTATTTTAGCTCATGAGCTTTGAGAGGATAGCTCATGAAGGAAATGGGAGATTCCACACCTTTATTTTGTTGAACCATAATTGCTAAAAGCGTATGTTTTGAAGCATAGCTATAGATAGTGAATTCTTTGCTATAGTCTGGGTAGGCTAGAATTGGAGCATGGGCAATGGCAGTCTTGACATCCTCAAAGGCCAACTTGCCTTCTTCATTCCAGCTGAAGGTGGATTTTTCTTTCATCATGTTTACAATGTGCCTAGTCTTCTCGACAAACTCAGGGATGAACCTCCGTAAGAAATTCACCTTCCCAAATAAAGAGTGAACAATAGTCTTGCTTGTGGGCAAGGACAGTTCTTGGATAGATTTGACTCTGTTTGAGTCAATATTTATGCCTCCTTTAGACACAATGTGTCCAAGAAGTTTCCACTCTGTTACTCTGAAAATTCACTTCTTGGGGTTCAGGGAAATGCCATTCTGGTGGTAGCATTCCAACACTTGATGCAAATGGCTCACATGATCTAGGCGATGCTTAGAGAGACAGTCAAGTCATCAAGATAAACTAAAATGAACTTACCCATCTCATCCTTGAAGGCAAGGTCCATTGCTCTTTGGAAGGTGGCACCACCATTTATTAAGCCAAAAGGCATCCTTTTATATGCAAATGTGCCCCAAGGTGTCGTGAAAGCAGTCTTGTGTTGGTTTGCTTCACCAACTTTGACCTGATTGTATCCTAAGAAGCCATCTAGCATTGATAACATCTATGAGCCTGTCATTTTCGGTAGCAGTTAATCCATGATTGGTAAAGGATAATTATTCTTCAAAGATGCCTAATTCAAATTTCTAAAATCCACACAAAGGCAAATTTCACCATTATTCTTCCTTACAGGCACTATATTGGCAATCCAGGTGGAATGATGGATTGGGAAGATTATCCTGGCATTTAGCATTTTTTGAATCTCTAACAAAATAGTACTTGATATCTTTGGAATGTAATGCTGGGACTTTTTCCTATAAGGTGTTGAATCACCCTTGAGAGGAATGTTGTGTCAGATTTCATCATGCTGGAGCGATTTTAGGTCATCATAGGAGTATGCTAGGACATCCATATATTCATTAAGCAAAGTGGTGAACTTGAAATGTTTCTCAGGAGTATAGCACTTCCTGATGTTCACCATCTTGGGGTCTACCTTGGTTCCTAGATTTATTTGATCAACTCCTGGGAGGAGCTTGAATCCATTTGCTACTATTTGATGAATCTATCATGCTTATCAAATAGCTTCTCAAGGGAAATAAGGCCTTTGGGAATTTTATTCCCTTTCAGTTGCAAGAACTCCTCACCTATGCTTGAAATCAACTTAGGAGTTGGTTCAGGATATTGAGGTTTACTACCTTCAAAATGTATCCATTCAAAGCTATCCTTTTGCTCCAAGAAGGAAATGATGTGATTATCATTATAGAATACCTACCAATAATCAGAATTATCAGGCACACTTGGTCTAAATACCAGCTCAATAGTGTACTTGTCTCCTTTGAAGTCTAGGTGGGGGACCTAGAGAGTAGCTGAAATGGCCAATGCATCTGCCTGGTCATTAAACTCTATGGGAACGGCAGAGATGTTAAAAGCATAAAAGTCTTCAAGCTGGTCCTAGACTAGATTGTGGTAATGATGAAATCTTTCATTCTTGGTTTGGTATAGGTTCCTTACCTGATAGACCACTAGTTCGACATCTCCTTTGGCATGAAGGAGCTTGATGCCTTTATCCCTAGCAGCTCTTAATCCTAGCAACAAAGATTCATACTCGGCTGTGTTATTGGTGTTTTTGAATTGTAACTTATAAGATGAAGGAAAAATATCTCCCTGAGGAGATATTAACATAACCCCAGCTCCTGAACCGGTGGAGGAGCAGCTGCCATCGAATTCAACAATCCATACCTCATTTGATATTGATTTTCCTTGGGGTTTTCCTTTATTCTGAGGAGGGGATTCTTCCACACTTGCATTGGGCTCAGCCAATTCTTCTACTATTTCACCTAACTAAATTTCAAGGTTGTCACCTATAAGAGTTTCATCAGATGCCTCATGAACTTCATCTATAAACAAAAAGTAGTTACCCAGGCCTGAAGACTTGAACAAGATTTGAGCTTCAGGTGCTGAGGTCTGGGTAACTACGTATTTTGATTCCTTTTCAAGAAGCATCCTCTTCATGACACTTTTGATGGGAATCCTTGCCTCTAATAAATCCATTCTCAGTTCACCACCAACATCCCTGTAGAAATTCTGCCCAAGAAGGATACCATATGATGCTGGGATGTCTACTACCAAGACAATCATCTTGATTCTTTTGTCTGGAAAGGTAGTAAAGGCAAATTGGGCATCTTTTATTTGCCCCAGTAGTGGCACTTGTTTTTTATCCATGGAAAAGCACCTACAAAATGTCTTGGTTAGTGTGAGATCAAGGGATTCAGCTACTTTAGTAGGCATGACATTGTCTGAAGCTCTAGAGTCAATAATGCAATTATTCAACTATCGTCCATTTATTAGCAATGAGACATAAAAATGTTTAGTTCTACTAGGAATGGTAGGAGGGGAAATGACAAGATTATTCTTGGTGGATGCATCCTTGGGGGGATCATAAGTCACTTTGGGAACTGCTTGTTTAATAGGGACATTCTGGTTTTTAACATACTGAACCAATTTATCTAATTGTTCAGGATGGGACTGTAGGAATTCAAATTCAGACATTTGAATCTTGGTTTTCTTATATGATCAATTATGTCAAATGTTGGAAATGAACTAGGTACAAAGGATGAGAGCTCATCTCTTTGAGTTTTAGGGGGGGAGTAATGGACTGTGAGTTTGAAGTAAAAGGTGTAGGGGCATTTGGGGTACTTACCTTTCTTGCAATCACTGGGCCTTTTGGTTGGAAAGGGAGAGTGGATCCCTGCTTAGCAATTGAAACTACTGGTTGAGGTTTCTCCTCTACTTTCTCTTTATCAACTTGTTGAGCTGATTGATTCTTAGACCAGGTGAATATAACATATGACCCCTCAGCTGCATTGCCTTTACTCTTGGGTTCATCTTGATCGTTCAAAAAACTGATATGGGAGTCGCTAGCTAATTCTTCTTCTTCCTTAGTGAAGAGATTAGCGTCTTCTTCAAGATTCAACTTAGGTTGGGATGAGAAGTCCACTTTAGCTTCAAGATATCCAACTACTGAGTCAGTTGGTGGTACTTCGAGGGTGAGATTCCTCTGTGGAGGAGGAAGGCAATTTTATTGTCCCTGATTCTTGGCAGCATTGCCCTGGTATGCCTGATTTTGAAATGTCCTCCTAGGTATATCTCTATATGTAGGAGAAGATGACATTCCTTATGCCACTTGCCTTCTGAGAGATAGCATTTCATTTTCTAGCTTTTGCATCATAGGATCAGTGGTGGTGGGAGGGGACTATTCTAAAGAAGAAGAAGATTTACCTGTATTTGGGTCCCTCCTTATCTTTCCTGCTAAGATAAGGTCATCTTCAACTTCAATAGCCAAATCCTGAGTAGCTTCGAGATCTATGTGATTGGATCTTCTTAGCAAGAAACTCACTTTAGGTAGTTGTGAGTTAATGAAGAAGCATTTGAGGTTTTTAGGGGTCGACTGAGCAATAGCAGGAATCTAGTTCCTCAGCTTATCAAACTTTGCTATGAAATCCCTCATAGGCTCTTGGGGCTCCTTCTTCATTTGCGTGAGCTAGGACAACAAGGTGTGTGCATCCTCTATAGACTTGAATTTGGTCTTGAATTTGGCTTTGAGTGTGTCCCAATCAGTTACTGATCGGGCTTGTAGGTGGTAAAACTAGTCTGTGGTAGCACCTTGCAGTGTTTCCATGAAAAGCCTAACTGCCATGTCCTCAAATTTTATGCCTATCATGCCACAGGCTATGCTGAAGGCAGCAATGTGTTCATCAAGATGGACTTTTCCATCCCTAAATAATTTGGAGAAATTCTTTCTCAATTTTTGTGGAAGTTCGTGCAGGGGTGGAGTTAAATTAAGTGGGCCAAAAGAGTTACCCTAGGGGCCTCGAGTTGCCATGATAGGATTATTGAAAGTAGGGATAACAAATCTGGGTAGAGCTTGGATAGGCAAGGCTCTGCCAACCATAAGAAAACTGGCTCTACCTTGTGTTGGTGTCCTGGTATGGGTAGGAAGGACACTTCTAAATCATTGAACTTAGGGTTGGGGAGAAAGCAAGTTGAAATCTCTTTGTTGCGCTAACTCAAAGACAGGATCAACAACACCTTGAGCTCTCTAGCTTCTGGTATAGTGTGGGGTTGCCAAATTGTGGATCAAAAATGGAAAAAGACTGGTCACACTTTAGTTTGAAGCTTGAGGCTTCAAACTAGTTGTTCTTCCCCAGCGGAGTTGTCAAAAACTGTTGGGTGAATATTTTGTCGACCAGCTAACTGGGGTTCAAAATAGTTCCTATCACCATAGCATAGGGAGATTGGTCATCTAGATGTGTAGGTTTACTGCATCACAAGGGGAAAAATCTCTCCTCTCATTAAGGGGAGGTTCCATATTAAATATGCAGAGGTTATATACAATATATATAAGCAGAAAATAGGACACAGAGGTGGGATAAACCATCCATCTCTCTTTTTTTAGAGATGATGCTGATAAACAAGGAAGAAATCTTGGGTGATGGGGAAGGTGCTTCTCTTCTTTCAAACCAACATTTAGCCAAGAGCCAGATCCCTTCCTAAATAGTAGAAATCCTGGTGCAATGATGAAAGGTACTTCTCTTCTTTCAGAAGTGTTCTTCAACAAGCAACATGAATCTTTCAGGTAACAAGTAACTGGTAATGGGGGTGCTGAGTGACCAACAACCCAAGAGAGAAAAATGAAGAACAATGGGGGCACCACATCGTCCCAAGGCTCTTTACACAGGAAAGGAAAATGCAAACACACTGAAGGTACTTATGGGGGCACAACATCATCCCACAGTTGGCCTTCAGGACACCTTCCTGATCACCTCCACTAGTTATGCTTTTTAAATCAAATGGACAAGAAATCTTCTAGGAAATAGACATACAAACAATCTCATAAGATATCACAAGCTATAACAGCACAAAGTCTACCAGTAACTTGATTTCTCATTTAATCAAAGAAATATGAACTACAATCTGAGCTCAAAGTCTTAGTAATGCCTTTCAATTTGGGCAGATTTTTGCTTCTAATAATAAAAAAGGTCTCCCTCTAACAATGAAAGAGTTTCATTATATAGAGGCTAGGAGAGACTTGGCACTTTCTCCCAATGAAGTGACCTATTCGGTGTACTCAATGCCTTGGATGCATTCTTGGTTTTGTCAGGAAGGGCCTTGCTGGAGCAGGGTGGGTACCTTAAATGTGGTGTGTCGATTCATCTCTAGTGCCTCCTCCTTAGCCTGAATCTCTCATTCCATCACCTAATTAGCTGCACAGCTATTTATTCTATCTTCCTTTCTAAGGGGACAAGTAGATGGTGCCCTCAATGTTACCAGCTCCCCAAATATCTACCTGGCAAACTGCTTCACCTACCGGTAGTAACTCCTACTGAGTTGTTAGGGTGTGGAGCTAAAAGCTTCAACTATTGCAGACATGGAGGAGGTTGTTGAGTTCTAGAAGTGCTAGCGTCGGTAGTGTAACCGATGTCGGTCACATACAGTGCAGAAGGCAACCATCATCGGTAGGGAGTTGGCCGACGTCGGTCAGAACCAGTCAGACAGGGACCGACGTCGATCACCTGTGTGTTCCATAACTGTTCATTACACGAACAGTTAGTTAGTTGAACTAAGTGTTTGCATGTTAAGGGACTAATTATAGTCTCGAGCTGTGTGTCTAATTATTGTAATTAGAGGTATATTTTTGTATGCATGGGATTCTATTTAAAGACCCATGAGGCATGTATTGTAAATTAAAAAAAAACAAGAAGGCAAGTAAAGTATTGAAGCAAGAAAGCAAGGTCAAGGAGATCTACAGGTGTAAGGTCAAGGAGATCAACTGAAGCATTCAAGGAGGGTATAACAACTCAGGTTGTTGAGTTGGTTTTGGTTGAGCAAGAGAGAGAGGGAAGAAGGTCTTGAGGTGTGGCAAGCCTTTGAGGTGGAAGAAGAAGTGGCATCTTCTTTATTGTATTTTCTTTTAGTAGTATTTAATACAAGAGTGTGTATTATCTCTCAAATTCTTTGTTGTTTCAAGTTTCTAGTTAGTTAATCATTCTGGTATAATTCCATGTTTAATTGCTTATAAGAAAAGTAATCAATTGTGCTTCCTTGGAGGGGTTCCTAACTGTTGGTATTAGAGCCTAAGGTTTGCAGGGAGCAGGTTATTATTTGATTACAGGTCATTCTCAGGGGTTTCTGATTGAGTGGGAGTTCAGCAATGGCAGAATAAAGTAAGCTACGAATGGAGAAGTTTAATGGAAAGAATTATCAACATTTGAGGATGCAGATAGAGAATTATCTGTATCAAAAGGATTTGTACTTACCGTTGGGTGGGGTTGCATGCAAGCCCACAGATATGAAGGATGAAGACTGGAATGTTCTTGATCAGAAGGCTCTAGGTTCCATAAGGTTGAGCCTTGCATCGTCTCTGATTTCCAACTTATCACAATGCAAGACAATGGAAGAGTTGATAAAATATTTGGCAAATTTATATGAAAAGCCCTCAGCGTCAAATAAGGTATTTCTTATGAAACAGTTATTTACTTTGCAAATGCAAGAAGGTGGATCGGTATATACTCATCTTAGTGATTTCCATGGTTTGGTAAACCAGTTAGCTTCAGTCAATATTGTTTTTGATGATGAAGTAAAGGCTCTCTTGATATTATGCTCTTTACCTAAAAGTTGGGATAGTTTGGTTATGGCAGTAAGTAATTCTGCATCTGCTTCTAAAATATTAAAATTTGATGATGTTGTGAGTGTAATCTTGAATGAAAAAATATGAAGGAAAAGCACAGGTGAATCATCAGGGAATGCTCTAAGTGCAGAAAGTAGGGGGAGGCAAAGAGAGAAGATCGAGCAAAGGAAATCAAGGTTGGGAAGGAGATCCGAATCCAAAGGTATTATCTTCTAGTTTTATGGAAAGAAAGGACACACAAAGAAGGAGTGTTGGTTGAGAGATAAAGAAAATCAACATGAAGGTAATGAAGAAGCAAAGGATGCAAATATTATGGTACAGGATGCTCTCATACTTTCTTTGGATAGTCAGGTAGGATCATGGGTTTTAGATTCTAGTTCTTCTTTTCATGCATCCCCAAACAGAGATTTGTTCCATGAGTATGTCCAGGGAGACTTTGGAGTGCTTTATTTAGGGGATGGTATGCCTTGTCAAATAGTTGGCAAAGGGAAAGTGTAGCTAAAATTGCAGATGGACAACACATGGGTGTTAAAGGAGGTTATGCATGTCCCAGTTCTGAAGCAGAGTTTGGTTTTTGTAGTGTTGTTCCCAAAATTAGCTTTGCTTATTTTTAGAACTCCCCTACGAAACTTGTCTGTTTCTTCTTTTAGTCTCCCTCAGTTAGTTCTTCGAAATGGTTTTTGAATTCACTCTCATCTTGGCCTCAGAACGAGAAGTGGTTACCATCTCGTCCCTGCCAATTTTTTCCTCTCCTGGACTCCTTCTGGAGTTAGTCTTTCCTCCCTTTTCCCCTGTGCAAGGGTGGCAAATTTTGCCGCCCCTACATTTTCCTTCATTTTTTGTGCAAGGGCAAAAAAATTTGCCACCCCTGCACTTTTCCTTGCAAGGACGGCAAATTTTGCCGCCCTTGCCCGTGTTCTTCATCCCCTTTTTTCCGCCCTTACAGTGGGCAGTAAATTTGCTGCCAACTATCATTGTTGCCATCGTCGACCGATTTTTGCTGTGGTTGACGGTTTTGCCGACATCGGCTGTTTTATTATACTGATGTCGGCAGGATTGCCGACGTCGACGGTGTTGTCTGCCATCATCGGCAGTGTTCACCGTCCGTTCTCCCACTCGTGCAGTGGCGGCAATTTTTGCCGCCCTTGCATCTGGAACTCACATTTCCCTAGCTTTGGAGAAATCTTCATTCTTTTCATTTTCTGCGCCCGCTCCCCTTTTTCTTCCTCTTTTTGACCTGCTCGCGTCTCATCCCTTTCAAACGCATCTCCCTGATCGTGACCAGTGAGCATGCGGTTCTCCCAGATCACTACTTTCTTCCACTGATTGCACAATCATGGTTCCTACTATAGTTTTTTTGAATGGTCCCTCTTCGTTGACATCTTTTCAGCAGAAGTTCTTCCAGGTCACTGAAGTTTCCCTAAAGTAGTCCAAGACCAAGGAGATGACTAAAAATAAAGATTGATAGTTTGGAGAAAGATCTCGGCAAATTGAAAGAAATGAAAGATCCCAAGAAGAGCACTTTGATGTCTGTTGGTGCCATCTCCAGTTAAGACTCCTACGTTGTGATCAAGGAGTCACTGATCTTCAAATTTTGAAATTCAGGTTAACTGGCCACTCTAAATCCATCACAGCATTGAAAGATGCACTAATCAGAGTGAGGGTCGTCTCCAAGAACGCAATTACGCCAGACAGCATAGAAATTCAGGCATCAATCGCCATGCACGATGCTCATCTGAAGAAGTCTGGCAGTAAGAATTGACACTCTCTCTCCCCCTTCTCTCTTCTTCTATCCTTATGCATTTCTGTTTTGTGCAGATTGCATGCAATTTTGTAATATGTAATTACTTGTATTTTTTCAAAAAAATATCTAAAAGTCAAAGATGAGTCATCTTTGACCAAGATATTTTATATTTTATTATTTTTTGTTTTTGAGGATTTTTCTCCCTATATATAGTGGAGACCTCATTTGTAAATTATCTTGGAAAATTCGATAGCAAACACTCTGCTGAAATTGAAGCAACTTTTGAGACTTTGTGCTCAAACTTGTAAATCATATTCTGTTGAATGAATGAGAAGCAGGTTATTTCAGACTTTGTGTTGAGATCGTCTGTGTTATTTAGGAAATAGTTCTTATGTCTTTTTCCTGGTAACATCTTGTTTATCTGATTTAATAAGCAAGTGGGTGTGTTATTATTATCTGAGGGCACTTCTTGAGGGTAGAAAATAGACTTTGTGCTACTTTTACCTTTGAGATTCTTTTATCTTTTGTAGTTTCAGGTGAAGACTTTGTGCTTCACTTTACTCTACGATTTTACTTGTTCCAGATCTGTGGAGAAGCTATGGAAGACTTTGTGCTTGCGTGAGCATTCTTGTGCCTTTGTTTCTTTAGGTGATCTCTTGCTCTTCGTTTGACACCATTTCTGAAAGAAGAGGAGTGTTGTTAGCTTTAGACCAGGGATTTTCCTCTTTTGTCCTTCATACATTACTTCTGAAAAAAGAGAAGTAGATGCTATTATACCACCCACATGTGTTATTTTCTGCTTAATTATATATCCAGCACGTAAGTATTGATAGGGAACCTCCCCTTGATGAGAGGAGAGATTTACCTCGTCTAGATCTAGTAAAGCCACGCTCCTCGTGGTGTAAATCTCCCTTATGCTGTGGCTGATATCCCCATTTTGTCATCAGTTAGTTGATGACAAAATATTCACCCAACATGTAGGAAGTTTGGGTGATGAGGGATGCACAATAACCCTCACAGTGGATTCTTGGAAGGTTACCAAGAGTGCACTTGTTTTAGCAAGAGGTAATAAAGTAGGTACTCTTTATCTATCTACTTGTATTACTAATTCTACTTCTGGTTTATCTACTTCAACTGTAGATTTGAAGATGTGGCTTAATAGACTTGGTCACATGAATAAGAAGGGAATGGACATTCTTGAATCAAAAGGTATGTGTTCAGATTTGGAAGGCATAGATAGAGTTCATTGTAAGAAAATGAAATTTGATGCTTTTGATAAGAACAGGGAAGCCTTAGTGTTTATGGAGGAGATGAGGGACAGAGATCAGTCACAGGGGCTGAATAATTCTGAGTAGGGCAGTATGGACAAGGGTTTGATCCAAGATGAGCTTGCAGATAAAGAAATCATCACTTAAAGGAAAACATAGGTACCAAAATTAGTTCCTTGTCACCGACGTCGGCCAGACAGGTACCAACATCGATCATGTGTAGACCAGCAGGGTCGGTAGAGTCAACAGGAAAAGACCAACATCGATTAGGTAGGAACCGACGTTGGCAGGGGGGACACCAGCGTTGGCCAGGGTAACGATGTCGGCAGTCAGGGTCAGTGTAGGGAATCGACATCGGTCGAGAGCAGACTGGGAGATGGCCGAGATCGGTCACTGGAATGGATGTTGGGTAGACAACAAGCTGTCAAGGGGTCTTAAACACCCATATGGAGGTCAGAAAGGGTATGTGAACCTCATATTCATTGTTCACCTTCTTTATTTTATTTATTGCTTACTGATGGTCAAGAACCAAGAAGATATGAAGAGGCAATGCAGGTAGAATCTAGAAATAGTGGGAGATTGGCATGGATGAGGAGTGTGAGTCCTTGGAGAAGAACCAAATAGGTATTTGTTGGTAGAGTTGTCAGCTGGAAGAAAGCACTGGATGAGGGATGGATTCCCAGGTTAGAGAAGAGAGTGGATGGACACGTGAGACAGAAGGCTATGGTATATGGTTTTGATTAGGCTGCAGGACAATGGAGGTTTGACCATTGTATTTATCTTTACCAGGTTGGATAATATTAGCTACATTATCCTGTTACTATATTGTGTTGCTTGTTGTAGGGTTTCATATACAGGGAGTTTTTGAGCTAAGGGTAAAGTTAGTTCAGAGGTATGTCATGAAGAATTTGGGAGCAACAAAATTCTTTTGGCATAAGTGACAGGTATAGCATCATATGTTATGTGGTGGTTGGCCTTCAAGAGTGAGCTTGAAGAGGGATACAGAGCCAAGAGAACAAACTAGATGGAGTACAGGTATAGGTACAATTGTAGCTATTTATCTCCAAGTGGGAGATTGTTAGGGTGTGGAGCTAAAAGCTTCAACTATTTCAGACATGGAAGAGGTTGTTGAGTTCCAGAAGTGCCAGCATCGGCAGTGTAACCAACGTCGGTCACATACAGTGCAAAAGACAACTGGCATCGACAGGGAGTCAGCCAACGTCGGTCAGAACCAATCAGACAGGGACTGATGTTGGTCGCCTGTGTGTTTTAGAACTGTTCGTTGCACGAACAGTTAGTTGAACTGAGTGTTTACATGTTAAGGGGCTAATTATAGTCTCGAGCTGCGTGTCTAATTATTGTAATTAGAGTATATTTTTGTATGCATGGGATTTTATTTAAATACCCATGAGGCATGTATTGTAAATTAAAAAAAACAAGAAGGCAAGTAAAGCATTGAATCAAGAAAGCAAGGTCAAGGAGATCTACAGGTGTAAGGTCAAGGAGATCAGCTGAAGCATTCAAGGAGGGGATAACAACTCAGGTTGTTGAGTTGGTTTTGGTTGAGCAAGAGAGAGAGGGAAGAAGGTCTTGAGGTGTGGCAAGCCTTTGAGGTGGAAGAAGAAGTGGCATCTTCTTTATTGTATTTTCTTCTAGTAGTATTTAATACAAGAGTGTGTATTGTCTCTCAAATTCTTTGTTGTTTCAAGTTTCTAGTTACTTAATCATTCTGGTATAATTCTGTGTTTAATTGCTTATAATAAAAGTAATCAATTGTGCTTCCTTGGAGGGGTTCCTAACTTGAGTTTCCCTCTCTATCTCTTCCTTCTCTTGATCCTGGCCTTAGGCTTTTTGAATGCATCTGGGTTCATCTTTTGAGTCTACAAAAATCAATAGACACTTGAATGCAGTTGATTTGGCATTCGCAGGTTTTTTCCTTATTGAAGGTTAACAGCTAGTTGGTCAGTTTAAATTTGACATCCACAGGCCTATCATCATGTCGTGATGTGGGTGGGGACACATGGCAGCATCCACTATTTTGAAATAAGCTTATTGGAATAAGCTTTGAAACTTGTTAGAGGCTAGAGGCGTAGACGCAGACATGTGGTAGTTTTTACTACATTGGGATTGGACACATGGTGGGTTCCACTCCAAGAAGCTTTATTTGAAACTACACCTCGGAATGTGACACTAAGTAGATTCCAATACACTTTTTAGGCTTGACCCTTCCTTGAAGGGAACTCGCCCTTCGAGGTCTTGAAAGAAGGTCCATTTCTAAGTGTTGAGTGTCCCCCCACAAGGGTACCTACCCTTTAGGATCATTCAGGTGGCCTTCGGGCTTTAATTTTTTCAAAGGACCATTGTCTCTTTATTTCCTTTAGACAAAATGTCTGAATAAATTCCTTCAGACAATTTGTTTGAAGGAAACCTTTCCTTAGCTCTACATCCCTACTTGGGCATCCCTCTTCGACACGTGGCAGTATCTATTGCTTTGTGTTGAAACCCTCCACCATCAACACCTGGTGCTTTCCACTATCGAGCTTTCATAGCATCATAAAAATGCTTAGGGCTCACTCATGCTCTTGCAAATGATGACACTTGTCGGCCTCCATCGATCTCTACAAGGGACACATGGTGTGGTCTGAATATATTTATTAGTCAAGCGGATGCAAACACTTGGCACGTTCTGCTTTAATTAGTCACTCATCCTCAGGACCACCATGGTCTTTGCTTGAAATAGTGAAGTTAAGGGAAGAGACTATGGATATTGACACTTGGAGGCTTCTGACAAGCTTCAAAGGGACATGTGGCATGTTTTGCCACTCTTAGATGAATACATTGGGGCCTTCTGCAGTTGCCACTTGTCACCCTCTACAGAACTCTGAAAGAAGCTTTATCAAAAGAATCCTTACAACTTATAAGAAATTTTGAGAAGTAAATACCAACACTTGTCGTATTCCACTGAGTCACAAAGGGGCACATGGCATGGTCTGCATATTTCTAGCACTTACACGAATGTAGACACGTGGTAGCTTCCAACAATTTTTCAAAAAGGGACACATGGTACCTTTCACCACTTTTTTCTTTTACGTGCATTTCTCTTCATAACTGAGGCAGTCTTTAAACCTTTGAACCTAGCGCATTGAGTCGATGAACCTTGAACCTATTGAACCTTGCGTTGAATCTGTTAGTCCCTTTGCCAAAAAGTTTGAGAAAATGACGAAATTGAATGTTTCAGAACAAACTTTGGAAAGGGGAAAAACAATTTTAGCCATGCAGGACCAAAATAGTCCTATGTTGTCTGAAAAATGAGGAATCACTTTTTAAGGACAACACTATGTAAATTAAATTTTTTAATGAGAATATGTTAGAAAATAGGAAGATAACATTAGATAATGGAACTTCCACATCCAATCATAACCTCGGTATCTATCAAAACCCCTTTCCATAACATAACAATTAGTAGTAGCACCAATGAAGGCTAAAACAACAACAATTGAGATAGAACCAACAAAATCAGTAGCATCAAAACCAATTTCAACCAAATAGATGTAACCAAAGCTAGAATGATGCCAACAACCAACATACCTACCACATAGTTACACATGATTACAATAAGGTTGTAGGACATATTATGGGAGGTCATGTTTCCACAATTTCTATCAATCTAAGACCAAATACTAATCAAACAAGACCATTACTAATCAATTCCAATCAACCAACCCATGTCGGTGATCCTTCCTTGACCTAGGATCACATATAAGCATACTTTCAAATAGGGATTACTAATTTTGGACTCTATATTAATAATTCACCATTAGCTCATGACTACACATAAGTACACTAGTAATCGATACTTATCCTATCTGATCCCCCACCACCATCATTTATTATCAACATTAGTTCTATATCTAATCCTAATTATGAAATCACAAATTAGAGGTTGGCTATTACCATACCAAGCCCACATCCATCTGCCTCTTCACCCATGCAACCCACCATTTTGGATAAGAACAAGCCATTTACCACTGTGCAAGAAAATATGTTTGATATTGTGGAACAATTACAAAAGACACCTCCATGAATGTCTATTTTGAATTTTTTGCATAGTCCACCATCCATAAGAATATATTGATAAAATTATTTGGCCAATCTAAAGTTCCTAATCACACATCTCTAGATAAATTTCAATATTTGGTTGGATATTTAGCCCCATACCAATAATTAACCGTAGAACAAAGTGATATGTCATCCATGATCCCTTTATGTAACAATCCATTATACATCTAAGTTGTTATAATGTGTCACAAAGTGAAATGTGTCCTCATATATAATAGATTAATTCTAAATATTGTGTCTCTAAATATCATCAAGATTCTCAGGTACACTAAAATTGATCTCCAGTTAGAAACAATCACCATCAAGGCCTCTGATACTGAAGAGTGGGAATCACAAGGTGCCATCAGCTTGCTAATTATCATTAGGCCTTTGACACATGATACACTATGCCATGTGTTAGACCTCGATTTGTCATATAATATGCTTTTGGGTAGACCTTAGATACATGAGATTTGTTAAATCCCTTCAACATTGCACCAGTGTATCAATTTCTCCCATTCAGGTATGAAGGCCACCATTCATAGAGACTTTCAGCCATAAAAACATTACAAACATTTGGAGGCTAAGTACTAAATCTATAACTCTCATTTTGGCCTGAATCTAGTTACCAAGAAGGACAAAGGGAAATAAATACTTGTTGATTCACCAGAGGCCAATTGCATTGACCCTAATACCCTTGATTCATTTTCTCACATGTTTCCTCCTAAAATATCTAATCATTATACCATCTTACCTAATATCCCAAGAGAATATTTAACCCATGCTACATTCCATATTGCCAAGCTTCCACAAAACCCCAAGTCCTTTAGAAAACCTAAATCCAAACCACCTTGTATTGAATGGCAAAGAAAGGGCAAAGTAAAACTACATAGTCTAACACTTATTATTTTCATATTGGCCACTGGCCAAAAACAAGACCCACTTATAAATGATGAATCTTGGTTTATAATGATAACCTGATTGATTTTTACCTCAATGCCAAGTATCCCATTTTAAACAAAATCATGGAAAAGCATGCCTATGAAAGAGAAGGCCTTGGGATAAATCAAAAGGATTTACTTGAGCTAATTTCTACCACTTGATATAAAGTAACATATGGTATTGGATTTAAATCACTTGGAAGTGACCCCATGTACCTTATTTGCATTCAAACACCAATGACTAGCGATGTCAATGTTGACAACAAAGCAAATTTTGATCATAGCCCTTTTAATGACCTATCCAATACTAATTTGTTTGATACCAATGCCATTTGTACCCTTCAACCAGTTATTTTCCATAATCCACTTCCTTTATATTATCCTTAACTTATATATTGGTACCAAAAAGAATCAATAATGCTAGTCTATGAGTTTCAAAATGAGGAGGCCTTCTATGATTTTCTAGGCTTGAGGGGCAACATTTTATTGGGAGACCACAAACAAGGGTTAACAATCAAGTTAGATCCTACAACCTATTTTAGAGAATGATTGAATACCATTAGAAACAAATAATTAAATAAAACATTGAGGTCCCAAAGTGAGAACTTCTTCAAGGCACTTTTGGACTAGGGATATAATAAAGAGAAAGCCCAGTCTAGTGGTGAAAACCTATTTTAGTCACCATTATATGGTGATGTTTAACCTTATCCAAACATAACTCAAGAGACCACAAATGACAAACTTTCCTATGGGTCTAAGTTTAGTTTTGAAAAATATTAAGTTTTTGATTGAATCATCCAAGAGTTCCCAACATTCTTTGTCACATGGCCATCCCTACCATTGGGGGATTCTGATTCATCATGCCTAGGAAAATTTGAAGTGCCAATCTAAATAAATGACTCTTCCATAGTAGACCAATTTAAATATTTTTTGACCATTTTTTTGGGATATTAATTATTGGTGTTGTCATTGATGTTTGAGAGGCATTAGCAATGACAAAGTGGTATATGATGTTAGTAAAATGGAGCATGGTGGCATAGTGTGCTTAGTACAATGTGATAATTGCAATGATGTGTATAGGTGTCCTAGGTGGATGTTGGATGGATAAATAGAGATTGGTATGATGATGTTTAAATT
This sequence comes from Torreya grandis, assembly GCA_037957365.1. Taxonomy (NCBI): domain Eukaryota; kingdom Viridiplantae; phylum Streptophyta; class Pinopsida; order Cupressales; family Taxaceae; genus Torreya; species Torreya grandis. The sequence goes on along the minus strand of JARHVA010006922.1, from coordinate 34,287 downwards.
TTTCCTAATGTGTTATATGCTCAAGGGTTACTTTCATATGGATTTCATGTGGTATGCAGGTCAGTTTATGTCTTGTAGGCTTGATCATACATGATTACCTATAAGGTTTTGAGCAATATGGATTTTGTGACATGATGAGGAGATTATTATGATTTTCATATGAATTTTAAACATGTATAAGGTGCTAAGAGATTAGCTTTATGGATTTTAAGAGATTGCTAGTGGTCTGCAAGGCAGTTTGGCCATTGGCCTAGTTGGCCTATGTGGGCTTGTGAGGCCTTGTGAAGGGTGAAAGGGTGTTTTCAAGTTGGTGAAGATTGTTTTTGTATGAGATATGGTTAATAAACTTTTTAAAATCATGTTGATGAGGTTTGAGGTCATATTTTGACCTACAAAATTAGAAAGTTGCTTTAAAAGCTTTAAGAGGTGCTAGAAAGGTGTCTAGTGAGCTCGAGAAGGATTTTCTTATGTTCATTAACATGTGTAGGGTTTACATGGGGATTTGATCCTTTTAGATATGTCGTTTATCATCCTCAAGAATATTATCCAAGAATTATTTCATGGATTAAGGTCTTGTCTTTTATGAATGATCGTTAAGAAACTAAGTAGGTTTCTATGTGCAAAAACCCTTGTCTTAGACCTGATAGAGAAGATATTGATGGTTTGGGCTCATAATGGATTGGGTGATAAAATATTATGATTATATGTTTCATATTAATCCTTCATATTTTTGAGAAAGTATTTTTGGTCTCTTGATAGTGTGTGGGTCCCATAAAAAATGGGTTATTAACAGTATTCTTATTTTTGAGGAAGATTTTTGTGAATGACTGGATGATCTAATGGTTGATTGTTGAAGCTCAGGGCTTGTCAAAAATATCCATAAATTTTTTTAGTGAGATTCATCTTTTTGTGTCAAAGTTATAGAAGGTTAAGATAGACTAGTCTATATGAAGGAAATGGTGTCTTAAGTGAGAAAGAGTGATCAAAGTGAAAAGAGGAAGTAAAAGGCTTAATTAGTGAATAGGAATAGGTCTAAGATCTTGAAGGTGAGATAGGGTATGTATTACATTTTTAAAATAGATTAGTATTGTTAATATTCACTTGGAGTTGATTGAATGGTTGACTCATAGTTGACCATGATGGTTTTGCTAGCAAAAGAACCTGTTTTGAATGATTGAGTTTGTTTGCAGGGCAGATGATTAGATCAAGTGTTCCTAATTATTTGAGAGTATTTAGGTTATCTTGAAGATATTTTTTAGTTATTTTTAAGATTTTAATCATCTTTATTTATTCAAATATAGTCACATAAGTGGGACTATGCTTCGTTTGTGAGATGATTTCATGGTATGGTATAGAAAGATTATGTAGAGAATCATGGCCAACCTTAGGGGACATGAATAATTATTTTTAAGATATTCTAAAGTGAGAATAATAACCATAATAGTGAATTTTATATATATAAGATGATTTATGCCTTTTGGGTGTGTGAATGAAGTTAGACAAGCAACTGTATATTAATTTTTGAAGACCTTGTACGAAGGTTGTTGGGGGTATTGATGACTAATGTTTGTATGAGATTGAGTAGATAAAAATATCATTAGAATAAACACAATTTTTTGATTCTATTGATTATTTTTATCAAATTTATGAGGGCATATTTGAATATAAGTGAAAGATTTGAGGAGTTATTTGCTTGTGTTGAAGAGATAGCTTGGTGATTGGTAACTTGTGTGGAGTTGCAAAATTGGAGAAGGAATTATTGTAAGTTTTATCTATTATATTGAGAAGAAATTAGAGTTAAAGAGTTTCTCATTCGATAGGTTTTGTGTTGGTGATCAACATCTTAGGCAAGTTGGTGCTTGTCATCTTTAGGGGTTGGTGCTCCTTGTGAAGTGGGTGTTTCAATAAAGTCTCTTATTTGTAATCATCATATAGGACTATAGTACATTATTTATTAGACTTGAGAGTGGGTTTTCTCCTCCATGAGGGTTTCCCACATAAATATTTATGTTATGGTTTCATTCATGCTTGTTATTTGATTCATCTATCTTGCATAGTGATATGATTGGTTAAGTAGGTTGAAGAGTTGGGGATTAGATTATAATATTGGTGAACCACTAATTCACCCTAATCTCAGTGGTGTGTATCTCCATCAATTAGTATCAGAGTAAGTCATTTTGTGGCTTAACAGCTAGAAAGGTGATTCTAAGGTATAATGGTAAGTCAAGGAATGCAAGGTGGTTTCTCTTCTAAACAAGCTCTATTATTTAACGATTCTAACTATGCATTTTGGAGTTCAAGAATGTAGACTTTTATTATGGCTCTAGGATTTGATTTTTGGTAGATTAATGTTGATGGATATTTTGTTCTTACTAGTTCTCCTACTAGTGTTGCTGATAAGAAACTATTTGAAAGCAATTAAAAGGATATGAATGATATTTATAGTGGTTTATCAAAGATTGAGTTTTCAAAGATCATTCACTATCAAACAACTAAGTAGATGTGGACTAAGTTGAAGATAATATATGAAGGAGACTCTAAGGTTAAGCTAGAATAATTACAAACTTTTAGAAGATAGTTTGAGAGTCTCAAAATGAAGGAGGAGGACTATGGAATTCTTCTTGAATAGAGTGGATGATGTGGTCAATATGATAGGGGTCTTGGAGAAGATCTTCAAGAAGATGTTTTTGTTTAAAAGGTCTTAAAATATCTATCTTATAGGTTTGACTCTAAGGTATCTACAATTGAGGAAAGTCATGATCTTAAACTAATGAAGATGGATGTACTTTATGGATCTCTTACTGCTTATGAGATGAGGATAAATGAAGACAAGCCCCCTAATAAGGATGTTGCTTTCAAGGCAGATAACAAGCCTAAAGAAAAGAAGATACAAATTAAGGGATCTCATGGAAAAATGCTATATTAGATGATATATCTAATGATGATTTAATTTCTTTATTTTCATGAAAATTGAAGAGTGGATTAGGTAAGTATAGAGGTAAGCTTCCTTTTAAGTGCTTCAACTATGGTGAAGTAGGTCATTTTGCAAACAAATGTCCTCACAAGCATAAGAAAGATGAGGATGAGGACCAAATATAAGGTAAGATGGATTTTAGGTCTGACAAAAATAAGAGATCATTATAGAAGTTTGATAAAAAAAAGAAGTTTTATAAGGACAAAAGGAGTCTATAAACAAAAATGGATGATAATGACTCAGAAATAGGCGATGACAGCCGATTTGATAACAATCATAATGAAAATGAAGCAGAGGTTGATGATGAAGTCATTTTCATGGCAATCAAATTAGATGATGAAAGTGATTGTTCATATCAGATTAAAATAAAATGGAGTGGATCAAATGAAGAAGATGAGGAAGACATTCCAAATCATAAGAGTGAACTAAAAATTGCTCTTGAATATTTGAAACTAAAAGAAAGGTATGTAAATGTTTGAAGGCCAATTTGAAAGACTATGAAGTTTAATTTAGTATTTTGAGGCTAAGATAACAGGGAGCATGAAGGATAAATCATATTTTTAAATTACAAATTGGAGTCTATATCCTCAAGCCTAAAAGGAAAGGAAGAATAATGTTCCAATTTGATTATAGAAAACAAGTTTTTGAATGATGAATTAGAGAAAGCTTTGAATAAAGTTAAGTCTTTTTCCAAGTATGAAAAGAGCACAAATGATCTTGACAATATGTTGATGAATCAAAAGTCTTCAAGTGATAAAATAGGCCTGGGTTTCATCGAGAAGCCATTAGTAGTATCTAAGGAAAATGACAAAAGTATTGAAGAAGAGAAAGACAAACCTGCAAAAATCAATATCCAAGCTGAGGGTGTTAACTCTAACAAGGTAAAATAGCCTAATGCCATAAAGTATTTAAACTTTAATGGATACTATCATATTTGTCATGAGTTTGGTCATAAGGCCAATGATTGCAAGATGAAGGCTAATAAAATCAATATGCATAATTCTATGGATGAGATAAAATGCTTCAAGTGTTTGGAAATGGGACATTTAGCCAATCATTGTCCAAAGAAGATAAAGCAAAGTGAGTCTAATCCTAAGAATTTAACATGTTTTAATTGTCAAAGGATTGGTCACTTAGATAAATTTTATCAGTATCAAATAAGGATTGTATTTTTTAATTACAAGGGATTTTAATCATATTGCTAAAATTTGTAAGAAAAAGGAAGTTCTTAATTAAGACAAGATCAATTAGGCTCCAAGTTTTCAAAAAAGGGAAAAAAAAGTCTTATACAGGCCAAAGGAAGAAAAAAAAGTAATAGTTGATATGTCTGTAGATCAGGATTGTGGGTTTTCAAAGGTTGAGAGTGTTTCTTTTACTGAATAATTTTCATTATATGCATATATTTTCAATGAAGAGATCAAAAACAATGAGAAGTTGAAGAAGGAAGACAAAGATAGCCTTAAGATAAGTATGGATCATTCTATAGCTATAGATGATGATATTTCCTATACAAATTAATCATTGATAGACCTTTAAAATGTCAATTTAGTTGATAATATAGATCAATATGGCATCCTCATTTGTTGACTATTTAATTCTAAGAGAGGAGGAGAAAATTTCAAAGATAAAAGAGGTAGTCACAGACAAGTCAAAGAAAAAGAAGAAGAATAAGGTTGTATTAACCAAAGAGGAAGAATAATATGAGAAGATGTGGGCCACTCCAGGCTTCAAACTATTCTAAATTAGTCTTGAGGGATTGGAGGTCTCTATCTATGCTTCATAAGAGACTCATGTAGGTGAAGAAGTAAGATTGCTTGTTCAAGAGGTATGTTTAGGTCTCTTGGTCCTAAAGTGTCTTTTTGATCAAATTTTGATGCTTTGATTGAGTGGTGATTTGAAGGAGAAGGAAGAAGTGGTTTGTATAATTTATTGAGAAATGTTTTCATGAGTCATTCACAGGTGGTTTGAGGTCTTGATGAGCTTAGATATGTGTTTTATGGTCAAAAGTCTAAGTTGACCATTTTTGGTAGTGATAACTACCTAGAAAGTGCCAAGATAGATCATATAGTGTTTTAAGGTGGATAGAAGGTAGCTAATGAGTGATTCAAGCTGGTTTTTTCATGTAAAAGAAGGGTAGATAGATTGGAGATACTCATAAGATGCCCAAGTGTGATTTTGATCATTTGGTCAAGGTGCCTGTTGTAGATGATGACTCTGCTTACCCAAAATGCTTGGTTTCAAGGGTTACTTGAAGAATAAAGATTGATCTTGAAGTAATTTTTTCTTAGTAAGGTCTGAACATGTGTTTAAGATATGTTCTAGGTGGTTTCATAGGTGGATGAATGATTTTGTGCCAAGTGGAGCATTTTGAGTGGTCACTGGCTTCTCTTCTCAAGAACATGCATTTGGTGGCATAAAAGAAGTCATGGTTTATAAAGGTGTGAATGCTTGAAATTTTGCATGGAAGTGAGTTTTTATGGTCTCCAGGTGTGGTATCCAGCTTTGACTAGAGGTTGAATTTTGACCAACTATTGCTTTGAAGGCCTATTGATTTGGGAATGTTTGGAAAAGTGGTCAAAATTTGGAGTTAGAGGTTAGAAGCTTCAAAATTAGTGGAATGGGCCTAATGGGTATATGAATCAACTTTTACATTGGTATGAAATTGAGTATATTTTGTTTTATTCAAGTTTTAGCTCATTAGGAGGCCTAATTGGCTAGTAGGCTAAAGAAGGAAGTATGCTAAGAAGGATGAGTTGGAGGATCATTATTGGCATGCTTGAGGGGGCATGGTAGTGGTATTAAAATATGAATTTTAATGACTAAAAGTGATCAGGGAAAAGAGATATGAGGTCTGCAGTGGCCAGATAGGGCTACAAGGGATCTCAATAGGCCTAGTGGAGAAATTGAATAATTTTGTGATATCTTTTCAAATAAGGTTAGCACTTTTTGGTTATAGTTGAGCATGTTGGCCTATTATAAGTGTGTTATAGGTATGGTGTTGTGATTATACTATTCTATATGGTGTCTTGTGAATGATGGTAAGTGAGCTTGCATGGTGCTTTGGTACTCATGTTGATGTTTGAGTTGATGGTAGCAATTCTTAGAGATTCTATAGGTGTGCATTGGTTATGTAGATAAATGGGGAGCTTTCAAGGTGGAGTAAGGTCCTAGGGGGAGCTATGGTGCCTTACAAATTGATGATAGGTCCAAGGATCTTGATAGCTTACAAACTAATATGAGGATTTTTTTGGCAAGTTATTTGATGGTATTCAAGGAGTGCTTCAGTTTAGAGATAACAAGGGGAGATTTCCTTAGTATATTCAAAATGTGATTCTTACATGATATTGGCTTTGAAAACATTTTAGATTCTCTACTTCATCATTGTGAGCCCACTTTGTCATTTTGGTAAAGGGGGAGAAGGATTGGGTATGTTTCCATCAATGAAAAGGGGGATATTGTGGGCATATTTATGATAGGTGTTTTCATTGATGTCTGAGAGGCATTAGCAATGACAAAGTGGTCTGTGATGTTAGTAAAATGGAGCATGGTGGCATAGTGTGTTTACTACAATGTGATACTTGCAAGGATGTACATAGGTGTCCTAGGTGGATGTTTTATGGCTAAATAGAGCTTGGTATGATGATGTCTGACTTGTTCCTGATGTGTTCAATGCTCAAGGGTTACTTTCATATAGCTTTCATGTGGTATGTAGGTCAGTTTATGTCTTGTAGGATTGATCATGCATGATTACCTATAAGGTTTTGAGCATTATGGCTTGTGTGACATGATGAGGAGCTCATTATGCTTTGAATATGAATTCTAGACATGTATAAGGTGATAATAGGTTAGGGGTATGGTTTACAAGAGATGGCTAGTGGTATGTAAGGTAGTTTGGCCATTGGCCTAGTTAGCCTAGCTGGGCTTGTGAGGCCTAGTGAAGGGTCAAAGGGTGTTTTTAGGTTGGTGAAGCTTGTTTTTGCATGAGAGATTATCAAGAAAGTTTTTTCAAGCATATTGATGAGGTCTAAGGTTAGATATTTAGCTATAAAGTCAGAAATTTGGGTTAAAAGCTTCAAGAGGTGCTAGAAAGGTGTCTAGTGAGCTCGAGAAGGACTTTCTTATGTTTGTTAGCATGTGTAGGGTCTACATGGGGATCTAAGACTTTTGGAGATGTTGGGGAAGGTCCTTAAGATAATTTTTAAATCATTATTTCATAAAATAAGGTCTTATCCTTTATGAATGATCGTTAAGAAACTAAGTAAGTTTTTGTGTGAAAAAACCCTAGTCTTAGACCCAATGGAGAAGATATTGATGGTTTGGGCTCAGAATGGATTGGGTGATCAAATATGATGATTAAAGGTTGCATAATATTCCTTTAATTTTTTTATAAAGTATTTTTGGTCTCTTGACAGTGTGTGGGTCCCATAGAAAATGGGTTGTTAACAGTATTCTTATTTTTGAGGAAGATTTCTATGAATGACTAGATGATCTAATGGTTGACTATTGAAGCTCAGGAGTTGTCCCAAATAGCCATGAAATTTTTTATTGAGATTCATCTTTCTATATCAAAGTTATATAATGTTAAGATTGACTAGTTGATATGAAATAAATGGTGTCTTAAGTGAGAAAGAGTGATCAGAGTGAAAAGAGGAATTGAAAGGCCTAATCAGTGAATAGGAATAGGTTTGAGCTCTTGAGGTGATGTAGGGGATGTATTCCATTTTTACATGAGATTATTGTTTTTCCTAGTTAGTTAGAGTTGATTTAATGGTTGACTCATAGTTGACCATGATGGTTTTACTAGCAAAAGAACTTGTTTTGAATGATTGAGTTTGTTTACAAGACAGATGGTCAGATCAAGTATTCTTGATGATTGGAGAATATCAAGGATATCTTGAAGATATTATGTAGTGATTTTTAAGATTTTACTAATCTTTATTTTGTCAAATATAGTCACATAAGTGGGGCTATGCTTTGTTTGTGAGGTGTTTGTGAGATGAGTTCATTGTATGGTATAGAAAGCTTGTGCAAAGAATCATGGCCAACCTTGAGGGACATGAATAATTCTTTATAAGATATTCTAAAGTGAGAAGACTAACCATAATAGTGAATGGTATTTATAAAATATGATTTATGCCTTTTGGGTGTGTGAATGAAGTTAGACAAGCAAGTGTATATCGATTTTTGTAGTCCTTATGTGAAGGTTGTTAGGGGTCTTGATGATTAATATTTGTATGAGATTGAGCAGAGAAAAATGTCATTAGACTCAACATAATTTTTTGATTATATTTATTATTTTTATCATATTTATAAGGGCATATTTTAATATAAGTGAAAGATTTGAGGAGTTATTTGCTTGTGTTGAAGAGATAGTTTGCTGATTGGTGACTTGTGTGGAGTTGAAGAATTGGAGAAGGGTGTTTTTGTAGGGTTTCTTAATCAAATTGAGAAGAAATCATATTTTAAGAGTTGTTCATTTGATAGGTGTTGTGTTGGTGCTCAACATCTTAGGCAAGTTGGTGCTTGTCATATTTAGGGGTTGATGCTCTTTGTGAAGTGGGTGCTTCACTAAATTCTCTTGTTTGAAATCATCATATAGGAATGTAGTCCATTGTTTTGAAAACTTGAGAGTGGGTTTTCTCTCCCATGAGGGCTTCCCACATAAATCTTTATGTTATGGTTTCATTCATGCTTGTTCTTTGATTCATCTATCTTGCATATTGATATGATTGGTTAAGTAGCTTGAAGAGTTGGGAATTGGATTGTAATATTGTTAAACAACTAATTCACCCCCCTCTCAGTGGTATGTACCTCCATCACATTTTATAAGATGGTACAACACTTATTGTAGAGGACACTATATAATTTAACATCAGGAGTCCAAATGACCTAAAATGGATCAAATTAGGCACGTCCCTCACTGAGGAGGAATATGAAGTCTTTACATCCCTTTTGAGGGAATTTGTTGATATATTTGCATGGGCGTATTTGACATGCCACGTTTAGACCCTGCCTTGGTTGTACACCACCTTGTGGTACATCTTGATGGCAAACTTGTAAAATAGAAATTGTGCAAGATGCATCCTCAAATTAATTTATTAGTAAAGAAAGAATTGGAAAAACTCTTGGAAGTGAGATATATTCAATCAATCGACTACTCGAAGTGGATATAAAATGTTATACCAATTAGCAAAAATCTAGAAGGAATCATAATATGTACTAATTTTAGAGACATAAACAAGGCCTATCCAAAGGACAAATTTCCTCTACTAAACATTGACATGATAGTCAATTCCATAGAAAGCTATAAAATGCTTTCACTGATGGATAAATTTTCAAGGTATAACCATATCCAAATTATGCCATAAGACCAACATAAAATAGCATTCACCACTCTCTGGGTAACATTTTGTTAACAAGTTATGCCATTTGGTCTTAAAAATTTTGGGGCCATGTACCAAAGAGCCATGACTATCATATTTCACAATATGATGCATAACATTATTGAGGACTATGTCGACAACATCTTAGGTAAATCAAAGACTAAGCTTGATCATCTAACAACACTATGAAGGATATTTGAAAGACTGCATGAATAAAAATTTAGGTTAAATCCTAAGAAGTGTGTTTTTAGAGTTACTTCATGAAAATTACTTGGCTTAATTATATCTTGTTGAGGCATTGAAGTTGATCCAGCCAAAGTAAAAGCTATAACTCAGATGCCACCACTAACCAATTTGAATAATCTCTATAGTTTACCAGGCAAAAACTAGTATATCAGGTGCTTCATATCTTAGATGATAAGTGACATCCATTTACACATCTATTAAATAAGGGCATTGCATTTCATTGGGATGATGAATGCCAAAAAGGTTTTCAATAACTGAAGGATTATCTAGAAAATCTATTTGTTTTATTTCCACCAATGACAAGAAAGTCATTCTTGCTATATCTATCAGCTATAGACAAATCCCTAAGGGCACTTCTAACTCAACATGATGATAATGGAAAGGAACATGCCATGTACTATCTAAGCTATACACTGGTTTCATATGAGCATAATTATACACCCATTAAAAAAATCCTATTTAGCTATGGTCTTCATAGTTCAAAAGCCACAACATTACATGTTGTACAACATGACCATGGCTATTTCAAAAGTAGATCCGCTCAAGTATCTGCTATCTAAAACAAATTTACAACGCTACATGGCCAAATGGATCATTATTATTAGTGAGTTTGAGATAGTATATGTTAACCAAAAATGCATCAAGGGACAAGTTCTTATAGATCAACTTGTGGAAACACCCTTGCAGATACAAAACTGTTACCATTACAATTCCCAAATGAATCCATTATGACAATCATTGAAACATATCTTGGGGAGTAGCACTAGAAGTTATATTTCTATGGATCATTCACATCACATGGATCAAGGGCAGGGATTTTGTTCATTACACCATAGGGGGATCTAATCTCTAAGTCATTCTAGATTAGCTTTCCTTGTACCAACAAAATGGCCAAATATGAAGCACTTGTTGTAGGGATTCGATAGGTAGTACAATGGAACATACAACATCTAAAGGTTTATGGTGATTCTCAGTTAATCATCAATCAGGTTAGAGACCATTTTTAGACCAAGGATGATAAGTTAGTTCCATACAAGGCCATGATCGATGCTCTTAAACAACATATTGTTGATGTCTAGTTTGAACATTTACCAAGGGTCAGTAATATAACAACAGATGTTATAGCCACCATTGGATCATTGATTCATCATATAGATACAGTAAAAGAATACCAATTCCTCATTAAAAATCTACTAGCTATAGCTCATGAACCTTCAACCATCACAATGATATATGATATTGTTAGTCTTAGCTCTATATGGTATTCATAACTTTACACCTATCATTATGACAAAATAATGCCACTAGACCTATCCTACAAAAAATCCAAAGACTTTATCCATCATGTCACATGTTACACTTTACTCGAACAAACCCTTTACCACCATAGTTTTGATGGAACTATGCTTCATTATTTAACTTCAATAGAATTTACATTAGTGTTACGAGAAGCTCATGAAGGAGTATGTAGATCCCACACAAGCGGTTCCAACCTATCTAAAAATCTCTTGTATACTGGGCGTTATTGGCTAATGATGGATGCAAATGCAGTTGTGTATGTGAAAAAGTGTGACAAATGTCGAAAGTAAGCCAATTTGATTCATGCCTTAGCCAAAACTTTGAAACCAATACTTACACCATGGTCATTTGCTATATGGAGCCTCGATCTCATTGGGAAGATAAATCCCACCTCCTCCAATCGACATAAACATATCCTTACCGCCACCGAATACTTCACTAAGTGGGTTGAAGCTATACCCCTCACTTACATGACTAGTAAGAAAATTTCCAAATTCATTTTTCACCATCTCATTTGCCACTATGGTATCCATTTTGACATTATATCTAATAATGGCAAATCATTTAAAAACAAGGATGTCAAATCACTATGTGCCGAGTATAATATTACTCAATATTTTTATATGACATATTACCCACAAGGTAATGGCTAAGCTGAAGCATCTAAAAAAACCATTGTCAACATACTCAAAAATATTGTCAATGATGCTGGTCATATTTGGCACTTTCAAATTTTTTGCACCTTCTAGGCATACCATATCAATCACTGTACTCCAGCAAGAACTACTTCGTATTCACTTTTTTATGGCACAGAGGCCATTCTTCCCATTTAGGTCGAGTTAAATTCTTTGCACATCTCTTTGAAGCATGTCCTAGATGATGAAGACTATCGAGTAGCTTGCTTGTAAGAACTAGAGTTACTTGATGAGAAACATGTAGTTACAGTCAATAATCTTCAAACATACCATAAATGATTACATGGACACTACAATCAGCATGTTAAATACATATAATTTGATCTTGGTGATCTTGTCCTGAAAGAAAACAAACATAATACCATGATCAAGAAAAAACACGAAGGTAAGTTCAAACCTAACTAGATAGGACCTTTCATCATTATTGCAAACTATGGAACTAGAGCATACAAGCTCACTACACCAGATGAAGATGAATTTGATGAGTAAATAAACATTATATACCTTAAATGTTACTTCAATTGAGTGACCTGGTGTATTATCTATGAGGCCCATTTTAATTATACCATAATATCGATATTCTTCCTTGTAATATACCATTTTATCACCATATTATTCTACCATGCCTTTTATATTGACTGAGTTATTTTCACTCTCCCCACCTAGCCCACTGACCTTAGTTCTATTCCATTGGTTCCACGACCGCTTTCAACACAAAGATTCAGATCAGGTTTTAGTAGTTGTTTTAGTATTCCAGACAAAGGTCATATTTTAGAGCAGTATGATAGTGGTTTGGAAGTTACATCATTTTTTTCTTGTTTTGTTCTATACTATGTGAGCTTAATTATAACCATCTTTAGGTAAATAAGTGTTTCACCATCATGCTACTAATTATAACCATCTATGAGAAAATTAGTATCATTGACCTCGATTGTTGTTTCCTAATTATAACTACCTATGGGCAAATTGAGGGAAATAATTGTTTATCATGCCTTGAAGTACCACCTTGCCATTCTTATGATGTACCATGCCATTTTCTAACTTCAACTATTTTATTTAAATTTGTTGATACATTAGTTAGATTCCTCTATTGTAGGGCATAACTACAGTGACTTGAAGTCCCATCCTGGGACTATGTAGGTAGCACTCAATTTACATTGAGTTCAGCTCAGACACTCTTTTACCACACTCTCATCATTTTATGAGCAATTTAAGTTTGAAAGCTCTTACCATTTTATGAGCAATCTTCAGTTTGAATGCTCTTTCCATTTCATGATCTTGGATCATTTATTATCTCATCATTCTCGATTGAGTTGAGATACATAGAAAATTTCAAAAACATTTGAAAATGATCTATAAAATCCTAAACATTGACCATTTTTTTGCCTTAAGGATTCTAGGAACTCTATCTATTTTACATGAAACCACTTATCATTTAGTTTTCCCATCCTTATTGGCCTAGCATCTCAAACTCTTGCTATTTTATGAGATAATTCTCATATTCTTCTATCACATCCATCATGTTTTTCTTCTTCTTATCATCATTTTCTTCTATCGCATTTCCAAGGATAACTACATTTGGCTTAAATTTTTTGTTAGATATTACATCCATGAAAGTATGTAGGTAGTGTCCACTTGCCTAGTGCATTTGAAGATAGCTCAACTACCCCCTTCCTTTTCTTCTATTCCCCCATCTTGTTTGTTACGTTTGTTGCCTTCTATCCTCTAGTGGCAATGTTCTTCATTTTGTGTGTTCTTTGTTTGTGCTAACATTGTGATTAACCATTGTTTATGTTTATATTATTTTATTTTTTTGTTTTTTTATTTGTTTTCCTATTTTTTTGCTTTCTTGTTATGCCTTGATTCAATCTATGTGAGTTCATTGGGTGATTTCTTGTGCATTATTCTTGAATCCATTCATATTCATATGTCAATATTATCATCATGGTTTTTATTATTCATTTATTATTTTCAATTGAGTATTAGATCACATGTTAGTCCTTATACATATTTAGGCCAAGTTATCATGATGTTTATCATCAAATGCTACAAAAAAATCAGCTCTAAGTCTACATAGCAACGAGGTAATGATATATCTTCTTGGCACTAGATAATTCCCAATCTAATGCCAATCATATCCTACATAGAGTAATTAAACAATGAAATAATTTTCCTCCTTGCAAGTTTGGATGAACATCTCCCTACTAATAGGTTACCTATGTTCGTCTTTATCCTCTGTACTAATTTTCCATCATTTTCCATATCATATTTGCTACTATCGGGGTACAATGCTTCTAATTTCCTTTGAGAAAATCATTGTATACCATCCCACTTGCATTACCAATTATTCTAACTGCATTTAGAAAAATCATTATGTTTCCATCCATTTGAAGGTTAATGATTATAATCACCTTTGGGCAAATCATTCTATTTTTTTGCCCATTTGGGACATGTTTTCATTGTGATAATGCTTATAACCACCTTTGGGAAAACCATTATCTCTATTCACCCAACTGAGGCATGCTCTTATACTATTAATGATTATAACTACTTGTGGGCAAATCATTATTTTTCCTTTCATGATTATAATCGTCTTTAGGTAAATCATTCTTTTGTTACCCTAAGATTTTTTCAATAATTATAACCACCTTTAAGCAAATCATTACTTTTTATCCCACCTGTGATGATAATTATAACTGTTTGTGGGAAAATCATCTTGTTTGTTTGCCCATCTGGGGTAGCTCTATATATTATTGATTATAACCACCTATGGGAAAATTAGTCTTTTCCATCTCAGTTCATCTTTTTGGTCCAATCATTTTTCTCCTTTCGATGGATCGATTGCCAACCCATTTGTCAATTGCTCCCTCGAGGGGGCACCTATAGTTAATCCATTACCATTGAATTCATAGGCATATAGGACCTTTTCATGCTTTGAGAAGATGTTAATGTGCCTATAACTTGAAACACCTTTTCAAATAGAGGTAATCTATAGGCACCTAAAATTAGCCATAACTAGCTTCCAATCGAACTTTAGACTAATTCCTACTAACCATTACAAATTAAGTTTAGGAATCAATGAATATCCTAAATTTACTTGTGCATCATTTGTCAAAGCTCAAAATCATGTTGAGGCATCCATAATTGGGGTATCCTATTATATGCAACAATAATCTCTCACATATTCAACTCTAATCATCCTACGGCATTACAACAGTCAATTTAGCCTATGGACCTATTAAGTGGGGCACTTGCACATATAAAATCAAATCTTTAAAATGATAAAAGCCTAATTAAAATTAATTAACAAGCTAAACTAAATTAAATGCCTAGTTGAATTATCCATGTGTAATTATTGAATTACTAAAAAAAGAAACTCAAAAATATGAAACATCCTATCTTTTCATGATTACCTTTAGAAGTTATCAAGCCTTTGAAAAATATCTCATTTTGGAGACACATGTCTATTCATTGTAAATCATTATTACTTGATACATTTTAACTCTAGTAGGGTTATGTTAACTCACTTAGGTTAGGTTTGAACTCATTCCAAGCCTTAACTTTACCTTAACTCACTTTGGGTTGGGGTTAGATCCATTTGCTATAAATACAAGTCATTGCCTATTGAATATAAAAAGATTTAAAATTGTAGAGTTATAATACAGGTTTTATTGCATGAGATTCATATCAATAATGTTATAATGCTAAAATATTGATCCAAGCCACAATGGTGCCAAGGAGAGAGGGAACTACATAAACTCCATTGTCAAAGACTCGTTGAGCACAAAATGAGCAAACCACATAACAAATCATTTAAATATTTTAAGGAAGGTAAGTGATTATTTGTCTTTTGCATTTTAGTTGTGCTTTTCATTTGGTTTTGGTTCATTACGCTCCCCGTATGACCTAGGCTAGAGATGTTAACATGTTAGTGTGTCCATTTCATTATTTTATGGACTAACACAAGACTAACCTCCTCTCTTTGTCAAATTCCTATGATCTCAAGACCAAGTTCACATGAAAAAATCTACTCCAATGACTACCAATGACAGTGGATTATAAAATAATGCTTCACATTTGGGTACCAAAAATCAAATACTATGACTAGGTCTACAAGAAGTGGTTACAATAACCTAAGAAGAAATTTAATCCCAAATATATGTGCACCATATTTAGGCTTTCAAGATAAATGTCTACAAGGACTCTACACATTTCATATCAAGAATGAAAAAAAGTGATTTTCTACCTTATTCAAAGGTCATATCACCAAATAGTCACTTGAATAAGACTCTATCTTGTTTTACCATTCATTAGAACCCAAAGTTATTATAATAGGGAAATGAAACCATTGGGATGAAGGAAAAAAGCAATGGAAGTTGATATAAATCCCATTAGGCAAGCATAAGCTTAACCTACAAGAAGAGTAACTCTAGTTTTGTTATTAGGTATATGTCATCATTCACAAATTTGATACATATAAGAAGGTGAATGAGAAGTTTGGAGAGGAGGCATTTTCATATTACAAGGAGGGAGATGCTTGTGATGCATTTGAACATTTTAGTACTCCTAGAGGCTCTAGCTATATATAGTTTTCAAAACAATGGATGGGCAATTAACACTCCATCTTTAAAATAATTCAGAAGTAAAGGTTCTCTCCTCTAGACATTTTAGAATGTGCATTTTTTAACATAGTGCAGGAGCAACATTAACCTGTGCTCTTATTGTTGCAACAGTTTTGGAAGCCATTAAAAAATGAGGTGCTTGATCAATTTGCATGAAAAGATAATCTCAGTCCAAAATGAGTATTTTTCTTGAATGTGACATGACACTTCAATCGTTTTGATCTTAGTCATACTCATGGTTTATACTTTAGCGATGCTTGTTATGATGTCAGGTAGAGATCCAAACATACCACCTCGCAAACCAATTCCTATAGAGCGGTGGCAGGAAGTGATGATAAATGGAGAGAAATTTGAATGCGTTAGCAGAGAAATTACTGAAAGTAATGATCAGGATCAAGGTACATTTAGATGAGATAGTTCGTTGACTTGATGTCAAAGTCGAGAAGATCATCGTGAAGCCAAAGTGGTTCGGTTACATGAATAATGAAGCTCAAATCAGTGTTTGATGAAGTCTAAGTATTTTGAAAATAATCTTGACACAATGTTAATTAGATTTCGAAGTTCATTAACTAAGCCTTGAAAATAATTAAAATGTTTTTTTCAATGTTGACCGGGTTTAAAATCCTGAATTGATCTATCGAGCTCCAAAGTAAAAACACTTAGTGCTAGTCAAAATCCAAACACCGATAGATCATTGAAAATTCTAAAGTCTTCTCCATAGTGGTAACTAGGTTTCGAAACCTGATTAGCACTCAGGGCTTTGAAGCCTTTCAAAAAACCCTCAACATACTGTACGTGGGTGTTTGAAGCCCGACCAAGCATTGGAAATCTCGGTGAAGACAATGAAAACTTTCCACCATTTCTAAACGGGTTTTGAAGCCCGATTTGGCTGTGGAGGTTACACAGGTTTTGAACACAATGATAAATGTCTTTTTAAAGCCTGAAGACTTGTAATTGACTTCAACAAGTTTTAAGCGGCTTTCAAAGCCTGTCTAAACTTTAGAGATAACAAAAAAGGGTTTTTATATAGTGGTATTCGATGCCAAATCCATGAACAAGTTTATGAATTTCAAATCAGATTTTACAATGTAAACGACTTTCAAATGCTCAGACAGGTTTATGAGACTCCAAATAAGTTTTCGACAAAAAAAAATGCTTTGATACTGAGGATGATCTATAATAAAGGAAACAACATTAAGATAAGCTCATTATGGAGGGAATACTCAACATGTTGGTGATTTTACCTTTCCGAGATTGGAGCAAACAAACTAAAATGTCAGACAGTGCCTGAAAAACTAGATGCATACAAGTGATTGAAATTATCATTGGAATTAGTGAGGAAGGAAATGGAGACGAGCAAGATTTAAGAATCTATTGTCAAAGTATTTGAGGAGAAGATATGTGGTGAACAACGTCGTGTTATGTTTTGAATGAAAAAAAGGAGCTAGGCCTGGAGACAACTCTTACTATACAATTTAGGGAGAGACTTGAACACGACACAACACTAAATGATGACCATTATGGCCTCTCTGATGTCAAGATAGAAATTTGGAATTTATGGCAGTTGGAAAGCTAAAGAGGAACAACTCAGGGTAAGATTATTTACCTCTTAGGGCCTCCTGGTGTAGGTAAAATTAGCATTGGTAAATCAATTGCCAATGCTCTAAAACGTAAATTCTAGATATTTTCTGTGGGAGACTTGGCTGATCTTGTTGAAATAAATGGTCATCAACGGACATATATTGATGCAATACTAGGAAAAATGGTGCAATATCTTAAAATTGTTGGCATAGCCAATCTTCTTCTACTTATTGATGAGATTGATAAGTTGGGACATGGACATGTGGGATATCCAACAAGTGCTCTATTATAACTGCTTGATCCAAAGTAAAATGCATTTTTTCTTCATTGTTATCTTGATGTTCCTATAGATCTTTCCAAGGTTAGAACAAGGTGAAGCTAAAACATGGGAAAAGTC
This sequence comes from Torreya grandis, assembly GCA_037957365.1. Taxonomy (NCBI): domain Eukaryota; kingdom Viridiplantae; phylum Streptophyta; class Pinopsida; order Cupressales; family Taxaceae; genus Torreya; species Torreya grandis. The sequence goes on along the minus strand of JARHVA010006922.1, from coordinate 16,090 downwards.
AAGTTAAAGTTGAGTTATGGTTCCGGAAAACTAAAGTGTCAATTCGGGTCAATCTAAGTTAAGTTAGGGTCAAGTCAAATTAGAAGGTAGTTATGTAACTACTTAAGAAGAAAATATCTATATAAAAGTTGATTGTCATTGTAAAGGGGTTCCAAATTTTCTTCTTCTCAGTCCAAGAGAAGGAGCTATTATGTATTTGTACAAGATGTTTATTTTCAAGGAGTGTTGTGATTACAATGAAAACAATCGTGTAAGACAAACGAATTATTTTGTGATTTTTTATGATTTCTTGTTTGTAAAATTTGTATTTCAGTTTATAAATAGAAAATCTATTAAAATATGTATTTTCTTGATTATGTGTAAAACTTTTGGCTTTACAAACTTTGTGTTGAATTTCGTAAAGGATAGACTTTGTATTGTATACACATAACTCAATTTGAAATAATACTTTGAGTTTTTGGCTAATCTTTCATACTATTTGTTTTCTATTGTCATGTACAATGTTGAAAGGAATATTCAAAAACCGAACTGTTTGATGCCTAATGAAACCCTACTTGAAAGGAGGAAATGGAAACATAGTGTTCATTTCCAACCATAAATATAGATTAGTTTTGTGTAAATTTGTGTTTTGAATCCCTTTTGGTCATGCACTTTATTCATCCATTTGAAGTATGTCTTTCTTTCCCTTCTGAAGATACAAGATTCCATTGTTGAACTATCTAGTTCATTCTACTAAATATGGGTTATCTAAGTGGTTTTCTATGTTTATCTTGCTAGTGATTTCCCATTCTCCCTTTCATATCTTCTTTTTCTCTCTATATTCCTATTTTTCTCATTTCTCTCATTTTTTTTTTACATTTTTGTACCTTTTGGTTAAAATTATCAAAAATCTCCATCATACAAGGGAGTTGACCCTCTCAAATGTAAAGGAAAATCATGATTTAACTCATTTTTTCTCCAATTTTATAGGTCTTATGTCACATTTAGTTGGATGAGTCACATAAATAATCCAAGAAAGCATTACAACATAAAATCCAACCAATAAGTTGCACTAATAAGATTTTTCTATTGACTTTGAATTGATCATACCGAATTCTTTGTGAATAGAAATACAAAGCCCATTCACATTCATCGAGACATTCTCCTTCCATCTTCTACGTGTATAGTGAAAATGGTCAATGTATAGAATTATTATATATATTCCTTAATGTTCATATCCTTTTGTTTAAATTTCAAATAATTATAAAAAGATTCATTTGAAAGTTTGGAGGAAAAAACATTGCTTTCAACTTGGTAACCTTTCTAATCTAAGCTTTAATTTTATCCTTGCCCTTTGTTTTTCTATATGTCTGGATATGATCCCACCATAAATATGCATGTCATTTCAATTTAATACATGCAAATCACAACTTTTAGGGACTTATATACACGTGTACTCAAATTACTTATCCAATTCTGCAATCCAGTCCATCAAATCTTCTTTACATAAACTCCCTAAGTAATTTGGAATGTTCATGTGTGGTTTTACACATATCTTCAAAATTGCTCTTAATAATCTACCATATGCTGAATCTTGCTTAAATTTGTCCCTGCACACTTTAGGTACCACATCATTTCTTGAATTTGAATTTACCACCCCCCCACCCCGTTTTGAGAAGTCTACATGGCTTCCATTCTTGCTTGGAGTTCTCACAGTAAATTCACCATTTAATTTTTCACTATTGGTGGTTGATTTATTCCTCCTCCTCTGAGAGTAATTCATATATGTGCCATTTATTTTCCTTAAGAGATCACTACAAAAACTGCACTTGTTACACCTACTACCCAACAACATTTGTGTTGGAAGATGTCCATTAAGTTCTATCAACACTTCATAAATGATGTAGTTGTAGCTATAGATTCCAAATGAAGGATGAACTTAGATCATTCAACCCAAAACATCCATGCACCAACACTCACGATTGATGTGCACAATAAAACCTCGTAACATAAAATAATAGTTAACCAAAATAACATCAATGGAGGAAAACACATATGTAGGCAAAAAACATTATCTTCTTATTATAATCTTAAATTTAATAAATTCAAATGATCCCAAAGGAGCTATCAAATTAAAATGCTAATACATTAGACTTATAGGCTTGCAAGGCTCTGCATGAACCAATAATGGTTCTTTATTCTCCCATGTGTTGTAACATGTAGTCTTCTCAACTAAGTCGACTCTATATATTCTTATTTTATATGCCAACCACCTCAATGACTTATAACATCATATTTATAGACATAAGAATTCATTACAAAACAATTTGCCTTCCTTGTCATCTAATTGTTTGGCCATTAGTCATCATATTTTGACCATTATGGTCTAACTCAAACATAATACTTGGCATCTAAATTAATGTTAATATGAGCCAACACATAGGTGGTGATCTACCTTCCATATTTAATGATGTGTGCAAACACCAAATGATTACACACAAGGTTTGTGACTACTTTCATGTGCGATCTCTCAAATCTCCATCTATTTGTGCATATTGCACAAGTTATCACCCTTTTTATGACTAAATTTATGCACAAATACCTTCAAGCCTAAATCCAACTACCAATATAATACATGTGTGCAAGGCATAACATTATTCATCTACCAAAGACTATGTGCACACCAAAGGTTACATAAAACTTCTTATTCCTAATTTAAGTTTTTTGAGTGATACAAATTACTTCTGCACCTAGACGCTCCTACATCATGACTACATGATTATAATCCACTTTTTAAATATGTTTAAAGCCATTAAAAATAGGCAAGATGTGCATCAAATATCATCCCTAAAATATATTTTTTGACAATACTTTTATCTTAATGATTATATAAAAATAAATGTTTAATAATTAAAAAAATATTTTTATAAATTTTATAAATATGAAAAGACAAGTTTTAAATATTCTTTTTAAATCAAATTATTTTTAAAAAATTATCAAATTATATAGACAAATAGACATTCTAAAAAAAGTCAAGAGATATTAATTTTCATGCACCTATCTTAGATTTGTCACATACTAAATTCATTAATAATTCCATTAACTTTTTCATGAATTCATCATTAAAATAATCTAATTATACAACTCTTAAAATAATTTTTTTTTGGAAAATGGAAACTCCAAAATCTATCATATGCCCAATATATCTTCAACCAATAAAAAATCACTATCATCAAATGAACATCAACTTTCAAGTCCAAAAATTATTCATGAGCAATAAAAGAATTTAATACCCACAAAACATATGTAGAAAAAAAAGATACAAACTAATAATAAAAATTATTTAAAAAAAAACTTATTTTTTTAACCTCACTTGTTAGGTGTTTATAAACCTCCTCTTCTACTATTATTAACATGTAAGATTCTACATTATAATTAATTAAAAATATATATAAATTTTACCATTATTATTAAATATTTAATATAATATATAAGAAAACAATGTGAAATTTTAAACATAAATGTTACAACTAAATAAAGAATTTGATATTGATTTATTGATTATTAAAGATGTTAGAACCATTATGTTAACCTCCCAACATATAAATAGAAACATAACTCATTAATGAATCAAATAAAAAACTTGATATTAAAAGTATTGATTGTTAAAGATGCTAGGACCAATAAGTTAACCAACTCTATCTTTATATATATATAAACATGATTCATTAATGAAGCTCCACGACATATTCAAACTACACTTTACAAATATAGAATGGTTTTATCGAATGATAAATTTTGATAGTTATTATGTAATGTTATTTAAATATTCATCTTCACGAACTATTTCTATTATATTAATAAAAAGGAAATGCAAACACTAAGTTTTTATATAATTGGTTTGAAAAAATAAAAATATAAAACCACAATTTCTATTTATATTAAATATTTATTTTATTATTTTTTAAATAATATTTTTATAATAAACATTAAATTTAAATCCCTTAACTATATTTAATATTTTTTAAATATTTATTCAATATATACATTATATTTTTCATATTAATTATAATAAAAAATAATGATTGCAATACCCATGATTGTTAATTTTGGGAGAATAAAAAACTTAACAAAAATTAACTTTTAATGTGGTTTGTTCTCCAAAATTTAAAACATATGTTCACTTATTATGGATTTGCATATATAAATGTAACTAATTTATAAAATGCATCTTATAAAGAATAAGGATACTCAATTATGAAATATAATGAATAAATTTTGTGTGGTGTTTTGGGTAGTATAACTTTTGCTTATACCTATAATTAAATATAGTTTTGGGTTGGATTTGTTGCTTTTTAAAATATTTTAATTATTATATTTCTTTATATCATAAAGGATAAGTGAGTGTGGATTCATATGATGAGTTGTTGATAGTAATGACTTTATACGTAAATGGTTTAAGTGGCATATTGAGTATAAGAATTAATCATAATATGTTTTTGGATATAAAAATATTGAAAACATATGTTGATACAACTTATTTGACATAGAAGAAGAGTTGTTCCCTGTTAAACTATGCAAAATTTATGTTGAGAGATGTATGGAGTACCATCATAGACATATATAATATGTTTACATTTGATCCTTAATTATAAACATATAAAATCTATTCAGGAGAAATGAAACATTTAATTTTTTTCACTCATTGTTTCCTATGTGGCCATGGTTGTTTGGATCGTAGTGTTCATTGTGGTGGACCCATTTTTAGGGTTTTTACCTTGGTTTTCTATTTTTTGGTTTTACTTGCTAGGGTTTGCCTATTCATCATGATTGCCTTGAGGGATTGCTTTTAGTTTGTCCTTGTTTGACTTTGCCCAATCAATGAGAGGGTTGTGAGAGCTAGTATCATGTTTTTACTGGCTACTTTAATGTATAACCTTCGATTTATTATTTTTGATAATAAAATCATCTGAAACATTCTAATAGTAAAAAAAAAATGGTTAACAAAATATTTAAAATTTTTGCCTTGCAATTTATGAAAATATTACTAGTATTATTAAACCCTTATATATAACACATTGAACTAAAAAAATTATGAAACTGAATTCAATAAATAAAATATATATTAAAAAATATATTCCTAACTTTTGTTCTATATTTTGTAGAAACATTTCATTTAATAATTTATTTAAATTTTTTTCTCGTGTTTAATAAAATTATATATTTAACATAATGTTTATAGTTTTTGCTTATATATACTAAAAAAAATTCAACCTTGTACTATACAAAAAGTTTTTTCTACCTTTGTCCACTAAAATAAAGGTTGGAAATTTGTCAAATTAATAAATACGTACACTAATACAAAGCAATGTTATGATTTTGATCTATTTTTTATAGAGAAAATCATTTAATGATTTCTTAAATTCCCCCCATATATTCACAAAAATAACATATTTAATAAAATATTTATAGTTTTCATATTTATATACACAAATAATTCAAACTTCATGGTTTAGAAGGTTTTATTTATCTTTGTTCACTAGAAGAAAGGTGGGAATTTTGAAAAAATAAGGAATGCATACACAAGAAAAGATGCATACAATGCATCTTTGTTCACAAGAAGAAAGGTGGGAATTTTGAAAAAATAAGGAATGCATACACAGGGAAAGATGCATACAATGCAGGTGGAGTGACATTGTATTCTACATTTTTATTGACATTTAACAAGTCATAACTTATTCCATTGAACAATGAAAGTCTATATGCATTGTCTGAACATTATAATCAGTTACACCTAGTGTTAATTGATGAGATCTTGCTTGTAGGAGAAAGAATGTTATATTACATTGATATATAGTTACATGACATAATGTAACTACCAACTATGTACTTTGGTAATGTTGACATGATCTTGTACAGAGAATTTTATCATGTTCAACCTGTGAATCATTATTTCATCTTTGAGTATCTAAAAATTAATAGTGAACTAATTCCATATTCTTTTTGGAAAGAAAACATAAAATGTTATCAACTGCAAAAAATCATGTGCCAAAAAGATGAAACTTTTATCTTGAATCTAAATATAATATGTACATGCTCACATACAAAATAAGATATAACATATCTTAATAAAAAAATGTTTGAGACCATCACTAAATGATTATATATTTCCATTTTTTTTTTACTTAAATAATGATGTTGAAGCACACAATAACAAAATGTTGGCACTTATTCCACATTAAGAAATTGTTATCCATGTAATAAATAAAGAAGACAATACATACAATGAAAGATAAGGATATGCTAACATTATGTCTACCAACAAAAATCATACTAAAACCTAATATGTTAGTTGAGTTTATTCCCATGAATTATGATATGAAATATGGCCTTGTCAATGGTTCAAATGGAATATTTAAACTATACAAGAAAGAAAAAATAATGACATTATTTGGGTTAAATTCAATGATATTCACATTAGACATTTGCAAAGAATAAAACATGTTCATTTGTATAAAATGCACATTGATCTAGATTGGACTCTTATATTTTGAATTTTTTAGACTGGTTCACATGCCCATTTACAAAAAAATTAACAATGTGAAGTCAATTTCTAGTACAACTAGCTTATGGATGCACAATACATAGGTTCCAAGGTCTCACCATGGAAGGCATTGCATTCAAGCCACTTGGTGTAGGAAGACATGACTTATTATATAAAACTATTTTCCATGTGAAAAACATAGATTCATTATATTTACTAAGTTCACTTATGGAAAAAAACTTTACAGTTAATAATAAATTATCTATTGAAATGTCAAGACTAGAATTAAATTCAAAATAGATGTTTGAACATAGCCTTCAAACAAATATATTTCCTTCATCTATTATTATATGCTCATTGAATACTCACAACCTCAATCCCCATGTGGAAGACATTATCAATGACCATGACTTGTGTGTGTGTGTGTGTGTGTGTGTGTGTGTGTGTGTGTGTGTGTGTGTGTGTGTGTGTGTGTGTGTGTGTGTGTGTGTGTGTGTGTGTGTGTGTGTGTGTGTGTGTGTGTGTGTGTGTGTGTGTGTACATTGCATGTAGAAATTATTTTAATCATATCCCAAATTTCTTGACCTTTAACTTAGCATATAATGTCCATGGTATCATGATATGTGTACAAAAGCATGTAATCACCTTGCATCCAATGCAATACATTGTAAATGAATTATAAACATTAACAATAAATGCAACAATACATGGACATGAATTCATAGTTGTTAATATCTATACATCTCCATATGCTTCCATCTTGGATATCATCAATGTTAATAAAAAATCATTTTTAAATTCAAATGCATCCAAAAAACACTACATACTAGGGGACTTTAACATTGACATGTCTATTTCTAATAAATAAATAATACTACTTGAAAGCATATGTCAGCTTCTAATATGCATTTCTTGCCATGTAGACTTAAACAACATACACATAGAATTATATATCATGTTTTGTCAAATAGTAAAAAACTAAATAATTAGATTATAACAATAGAAACATATTAGACTAATCATAATGTCATTTGTGTAGCTATATATCATAATACTTAATCATTAGGATTTAAAATAATTCAACAATCATACAGAACAATTATGTCTTATGTTCAAAGCCGTTTCCTTATGAAAAAAAATAGACTATGTTAATTGCATTTATATATGAATAAAACTGAAAAGAAAGCATGTTGTTTCAATTATTTAATTGGTTTGGTACTTAGACATTATGTGTAGTTCTTTTCATAGAATATTTCTCATGTATATTGTTATCAATTAGATTTTGTACCCACTATGTTTTATAGGATTTGTAGTACATAGGAATATAATGACATGATGGGATCACCTCCGAGTTGTGGGACTTTAGTGAATTAAAGTGAACCTCTAGAAAAGACCTGCTTCCTTTCACTATGCTTAATGAAACTGATATATGACCAGTTCACTTCTAACTTCAGCGTTTTGTGATTTTGATCTTAGCAAGGGTTTTATTTGTAAGGAAAAGAGTTTATAAGGAGTTTTAAAAATGGAAATGGTGATACATCAAAGGGTTTTAGTGTAAATTATTGTTTGCTTTGATCGAACATAGTTTGAATAGTAATATACTGAAATCTCTTAAAACACAATCTTGCATGAGTATGAAATCAAATGTAATATGGGGCATTTTATCAAATAAGGAACAAAATTCTCAATTTTTCCTTAACAAGATTTCAAAAGGGCAAGATAAATATCATAATTGATCCTATATGACTAAAATAAGACTTATATCATTCAAAAATGTAACAAAATATGTATATATACAAAGATGACACAACATAAAGAAGGCAAAACTTTAATATACTGGTATTCTTTGGGTTACAACATGTAGATGAAATTTTTAAAAGTAGAAAAATTTATATCTCAACAAAAATATATATAGGCTATGTATGAGACCCATATTTATACAAAACACTTACTCTCTTGAGAGAGAAAAAGTCAAAAACTTTTACACATATTCCTAGAGCAAGAAATCAAGGAGTGCTCATACAAATGTCTTCATTTCAGCTTGAAGAGGCATCTTTGGTGGAGTAGAAGGAAGAAGAGGACTCTATAAGTAGTTGGATGCTTTACCAAGTGCTGAAGAAGAAGAAAAATGTTGTTGTTGTCTTCCATTCAAACCATCCTTCCTTAAGCTTAGTTTAAGAAGTCTCTCACCAAGAAATGGGTCACCAAAATGAAACTTCATGACTTGGCCAATATTTTAACAAAGTTGATTAATTTTTGATGAAATATATCTATATATATTAAATTAACAAAAATATACAAGTAATTCACAAAAAATATAGGCAAATGGGGGGTGAGCCATCCATATCCAAGTCGAGGAGTGTAATTGTGAAAAAGGATCTCCACATACCACTTCCAGTCCTTCCACCATGGCTGAGTGGAGTGGATCAAGATTTTGTGGAGCATGGAGGGTGGCATAACATTGAGTATTTATTGGTAGGATTCATGTTCTATATTGGATAACTTTTTCCTCCTCTTAGATAGCCAAGAGTGAGTTTGCTTGCAATAGATATCCTAGACAGTATGAATTCCCCTTTAAAAAAATTGAGAACATTGATCCAAGAATTTTTTAGCAAATTTGAAATTTTCCTGCTAATGAAAGAGATTTGGTCACCCAATATTCTATCTTATTAATAACTATGTTAACAACATATTGTCACAATAAAGGTGGCAAAACATAAAAATAAAAGGGGATGCCAAGAAATTTAAATATTTTGTCATGTTGGATCCACTTCCAATCAAATTTAGCAGCCCACGTTGGTGGAGGGAGGTAAGATTGTCAATAGAAATGAGTTTTATACCATTGGATGTTGGAACCAGAGGCCAGGCAGAAGGTGTCAAGACACTGCAAAGCATTATCCACATTGCATTCATCCTCAATGAGAGTAATGAAGGATTCATCCACAAAGTAACCATTAATCAATTAAATATCTTCTTACAAGTTCACAATGTCTAGAGGGAGATAAATTCCTTTAACAAGGCCCCTAGCTTGGGCATTGCTAAGAAAATATCCAAAACCCTTAGCGGTAAACACATACAAAGTGGGAGATAGTGGGCACCCTTGACTAATAGAGTGCAACAAGCTAAATTTATTAAAGGTGACTCCATTAATGGAGAGGACAATTGAGGCATCTTCAAAAAGCATCTGGATGGTTTGGATGAAGATGGACCCAAAGCCCAGTGCTTGAAGTATGGCTATTATGAATGGCCATTCGATGTGGTCATAAGATTTTTCAAAGTCAATTTTAATGAACATAGCTTGTTGCTTAGACCATCTAGCCTAGCCCATCCCTTCCTAGACTACAATGATGTTATCTAGAATATAACAGCTTTAGATGAAACATGTTTATTCTAGATGTACGATAAAAGGTAACATATTGCACAGTTAAATTGTTATAGCCTTAGAAATGATTTTTTAAGAGACATTCAAGAGGGTGATGGGCTACCAGTTACAGATTAACTTAGGATCTCCCTACTTAGGTATGAATTTAATATTCCCTTTATTTATATTTTTACCTAGTGAATGTGAGCGAAAAACATCTTGATACACATTATGTAAGTCACTGCCCAAGATCTCCTAAAGGATTTTATATAATTCTCAAGGAAAGCCATCAATGTCAGGATCTTTGTCATTAGCCATGTGATACACTACATGTAAATTATTAATAGTGAGGGGCCTAATGCAAATCCACCCACTGAGTGGGAGTGAGTTTGCATAGTACCACTACGAAGCATTGTTGGAGGGCAATTTTATGCTCAGTCAAGGATGCTTGATATTTGAACACTTGTTGATAATGGTAGATAAAGGTTTGAACAATATGTGGGGTCTATATAAGTTTGTTTCTAGCCTCAAAGATGACTTGAATTTGCTACTTTGAGTTCTTGGCTCATAACATTTAAAATAACTCCTTTGAATCTTTGTCCCCTATCTTAAGCCAATAAAGCCAAGCTTTGACTTGGGTTCCCCGAGCATTATAATTATCTAAAATATGAATGTGGTGCCATAAGGAGGCAAATATGACCTACAAGATCTCATTGAAAGGATACTTTTCTAAGGCTAAAGTCATGCAACTCAACTATGAAGAAGTAGCAGAGTAAGAGTGTCTTTAAATTTTAGCAAGTTGACAGCCATAGATTCATAGACAGTGAGAGGTCCTTCTGATGGAATCATCCCACCAAATAATCCAACTATATTTTTGGAAAGGACATGGATCCAAATCCCAAAATATCCTAATATGTACTATAGTGTTTAGGAAGAACTACATTTTGTGCACTTTGGGTTTCATAAACTACCATGTCACTCTAAATTGAATAAGGGAGTGGTTAAAAATCCCAAAATTTGGTAGTGCCTACATCAGAGGGTAAAAATGATTATCAAAGGATAAGTATGGTTGGGTGGACATCAATTTCCTATCTATATGCTTTAAAACTTAAGTGAGGTCTTCCCTAAAATTACTCTAGGTGTACCAAACTCCATCTGTAGGCTAATGGGTTAAATTGGGGTCATAAAGGCCCAATTTAGTACACATGTAAAATAACACATCCATTTTTCCAACTACCCACCTCATAGGTAAGTGGCCCACTTTGTCCTCAAGAGATGCCACCATATTAAAGTCACCACATAATACCCAATGGGCATCAAGGAGATCATCCATAATCCACCACCATAAACGAGAATATTTCAAGGAGTCATTTGAGGCATAAATATTAATAAATCTAAAATAATGGATTTTAATGCTAAAAATATCCCATACTAACTAGTTGGTGGGGTCCATACTAGATTACACTAAATGCAGTCGCCACCTTGGAGAAATGAATGTGATCACCCCTCCATGTCCTACATCATGCTTACTATGAAGAATGATACTATCGTGCTAGATGGAATTATTGATAGTCATCAATAAAAAATATACCACCTTGACTTTTTGAAGATAAATAATGTCCATCTCAAGAAACTTCCTTCTAAAATCATGCACAACAAACTTGTGTTTTGGGTCTATGAGACCCTAAAGATTCTATGTAAAATAATTTATAGATGACAGGTGTCGAGGGACATGTCCTCTGAGTCTAGACCTTCTAGGGAATCATATAGATTCTATATAAATTTCCCACTATTGACACTTAAAAAATAATCAAATTGCTTCCTCATAGTAGTGTTAACCTAGTACTCTCCTTCCCCTACCTTGTCACTCCTCTGAGGAGGGTTGCGAGAGCATTTGGGCATATCTCAATGAGTAATAAGTGGAAGAGTGGCTAGTTGTGCATCTAAAAATCTAAAAGAAATGGGCATGGAGGCCTCAAAACCTTAGGACAAGATGTTATCATCCAAAAGGGTGTTAAATACCTAGGGTGTTTCTACCAATTTTGGGGCTTCAACCTAAGGAGGCTCTTTCTTAGTAGGAACCTACTCTTGCAGGCCATTGCTCAAAGATGGCTTACCTCCTTTAGGAGAAACAACTACCTTTGTGAATTTAGAGTAGTTGTTCTTCTTCCCTACTATAGTCCATCTCTCCTTAATTGGTTTTTTGATATCTTTAAGAGAGGGCTTGGGGGGAAGATGAGTGGTTAGACACATTATTGTGAGTAAATTGAAGGGGATAATCTCATATCTTATGGTATATGGCTTGCTAGGGAAAGTAAGTGTTTGGCAAGTTGATATACTAGACTCACTAAGAGTGCCTCACATCCCCAACTTGAATTTCCATGAACACTTTGAGGTCCTAATAGAGGTCTACTTCTACACAGACCCTTTTTGTGGTCTAGTAGAGTGAATTTGGTTTTATTCATGACAAACCACATGGCCTATGGAGGATGTTATCTAGTGAATAAAGTACCATCAGTAGAGTAGGAGGCTTGAAATTCAACCCAAACCAAGACTTTAATATCCATGTCCTTTGAGACCACAAAGTCTCATGTCCAAGGGGAGAGAACCATGAGCGAGCTCTTGACATACCAAGTGATAGACCTATGGAGGATTCTACCTACATAAGAAGGGTTAAAAAAGTGAAAGAGAAAAAAACCCTTGGTCATGTTGTAGATGCTCTCTAGATTAATGTCATGAGATGCCCAGTGATTTTTAACCCAAGATCGTAACATACTTTCAAAGGAAATTCTCCCAAAAAAATATCTTAGTAAACAAAATTTATCTAACCATTGACATGTAGAATTAAATTTAAGAATAAGCAATATAACATCAAGTTCTGAAGCATTACCTCATGGTAAACCTTCAGGATAAACTTACTTGGGCACTTATATGGGGTCTTTGCTTGATGATTCACCATTCTTCATAGCTGAAATAGTCATGATAGAATGAGGAGAAGTCATTATAAAGGTTGGCCTTACCCAAAGGTGAGAAACCCTAATCATAAATAAATTCAAGTCTTACAGGCGACTTAGGGCCATGGTATGACACAAGGTTGGGAAGGTAGAAAAATAAGGGATGAATCAATGGCATGCATGGAGGAAACCCTAAAAGAGAAAAAAAACATAGCTTCTCTATTGAATATTTTTTTCAATATTTGAATATTTTAAAAACACAAATTACAAAACCTAACTTGTAAATTGTAGTTGAGACTTTTGCAACTTATAAGTTACAATGTGAGATTTTAAAACTTTTAAGTCATTCAACTTGTCAAAAATAAAAGTGTAAAATACAAGTTGTACTTTTTCAAATAAAACTTGAAAAAATTATAATTGAAAATTATAAGTAACACTTTTTTAACTAAAAGCTAAGAGATGTTAAAATGACAGTTGCAATTTATAACTTGCGACTTTACAACTTTTCAACATAGCTTACAAAATTTGTAATTTTCAAAATGCATTATTCTCAAATAATTGAATAATTAATCAACTGTAGTGACATCAAAGGATTTCTTTTCCTTTACCACTTGCATCTTCTCAATATAAGAATCGAAGTTACCAAATATTTCTTGTGGGCATTCTTCATCGAGACCAATTATATAAGCATTACTGATGTCACACTCTACCGTTATCTCAAATAATTTTCTAGAAGAAGCTCTATAGATTTAAATATTTTTGTCCATTTGATCAAGTGTATTATGGTACTTGATAAATCGATGGATGGAATCCAAATTGAAAATTGTGTCATGTGTTGACGCCCTCTTAATTACATCCTTGAATTTATCCTGGACAACCTAAATGGGAAGAGGTTCATCTTGGTATTTTTTTGCCTCACATGAAAATTTACAAATTGAATCTTTGATGTTGTACATTACATTGGTGGCCTTGTCACTTGTTATTTTGGCCTTATCAGTAATTTCATTAAATATCTTGACTCTAAACTTGGTTTCCCTCTACAACTCATCATGCTCCAAAGGATTTTTGAGTATATTTTCAGACATGAGGATGTCACTCTTTATTTGGTCAATGGCCTACAATTTGGGATAGTAGAGATTTATCCTTTCAAAATTTTCCTCATATTTGTTTATTTTTATCTTCAGAGTTACAAGGTCATCCTTCAATGTTTTGTAATAATACATAGCCAACCTTATCACCCTATTCCCTTTGGCGACTAGGTATTTGATCCAATCCTTTATAGCTCTGTCTATTATGTCAATTTGTATCATTATATCAAATGTCTCTTTATGAATGAATTGAGGGGGAAACTGAGTTGGTTAGGTTGTTTAGAGAGGATGTGTTGGTATATGACCCTCCTCAAGGTAGTCGTCAACTGCTCTACCTTGTTCTTTAACTCATCCTTGGTGACCTTGCCACTATCTATTTTTTCAAAGAGAGAACTTATGCTTTTTTGGACATCATGTTTTAGTCCCTCTCTCATTGGAAAACCATATTATACCTTGGATACCTGATAATCCCCTACCACTAAATCTTATTTTTATTTTTTAGGTGGGGGAACTGTTATCTCTATATACTACTCCCCTGTTACATCATAAGAGACTCTAGATATAGTATTGGGACCACTCTTTGGTCATTTAAACACTTCTAATAGACCAAAATATAGAGTATTAGGAGATATCATTTGCTTCTTATTCTTAGACATTGATTATGCAAGCCAACAAGGATTGGCTACTAGTGAATCTTATCCTATCCCAATGGCCACTATTACCTATAAATCTATGATCGAAGCTGCCACATGAGTAATTACTATAACAAGTATCATATCTATCACTAACATTGTTACTGAGTTTTTTGGTTGATGATTTGGCTATCTCTACACGGTTGGTGGGTTGACTAGCCACTAGTTGTGTCAGTAGGATTTTCTATCTCCACCTCCTTAGTGGGAGTTTGGGTCAAATTGATAATGGGAGGAGATGAGGATAGTTTGATGGGTTGAATAGATGTGGCTTCTAAGGGGTGTGGAAGCTAAGAGTAACAATAGATGGAGAGGTAGGCATAGGTGGAGGTAAAAGAGGGAACTTAAGGAAGGATGGTTTCTAAGGAAGTAAAATAATCTAGTAGTGTGGTTGGAATGGATAGAGTAGAAGTAGTGGTTAGTGTGATGGAAGATGAAGATGGAATTGTTACCGACCCAATGGATATGGTGGATAGTGGGATTGCAGTCACAATGACTAAGTTAGTAGCCATGTATTGTTGGTGGTTTTGGTGATCAATGGGGCAGTAGTAAATATAGGGAATGAGGTTGAAGTGATTTTGGAAGAGGGAGGTGAGGATGGAGTTGGGATAACCAACTGCATTTGATTAGCTCATTGCTAAGGGGATCACTTATATTGGTGGACTAGATGGGTTAATAGGTAGACATGCAGGTTTTCAAAGTCACCTTGAAAGTTTTCAACTTCTAATATATTTTTAATTTTCTATTTCCCACTTGTCTTGATAGTCATAAATCTAGAAAATCTTTGAATTCTTATAAATTTGTAATATGCCCTTCATTCTCCATTTTTTGCTTACTACTAAGGGGTTTTGAAGGTAGAGATTGTTTGAAAAGAAGGGAGTAGAATTTGGATTACACTTTGTAACTTTGCAAAGTTATAAAGTGTAGTGGGAATCTTGGTTTCCACTTAAGTCTTAATAAAAAGTGGGAAGTAGAGTTTGCATCACACTTAGTGACTTTTGAAAGTTTCAAAGTGTAATGTGAATTCTGGTCTTCACTTGGGAATCAGTAAGTAGGAAAGCAGAGATATAAGTGCACTTTACAACTTTGAAAAGTTACAAAGTACATAAAAATCTTCTATTTCTGCTTGGGTCTTTAAAAAGGGTACGTAGGCCATTATGAAGATTTTACTTAGAAAATTTATAGGTCTCCTCTAAAGAACAGGCTACTTTGATATGTTTGGTACAAAAATATCAACATATACAACTATAATATCTTTTTATTGCATTATTTGTATAGAACAAACTCAAAAAAAAAGACATCCTATTTCAGCAAACCAAGGAAAAACATGGAATCAGAAAAAAATATTTCAAGCCAAGAATAAGTAAGTCAAGAATAAGAAACTACTTTATCTAGCACAACCCTGATAGGTTTTTCTCAACAATAATTACTAAAATAGTGAATCTTGAATCATTTTTCCTTCCTCTCTATTGGTT